>PISX010016134.1:0-47218 GCA_004024625.1 Mellivora capensis
GGCTCTACCCTTGATTATTGCTTAGCCTCGGGAGCGATGTCCCTCCACGGAGCAGACTTCTAAACGTTCCGGTTTTGTGCTCTACTGCTCTACCGCTTGCTGGGAGCCGGTCCTTCCCCGTGCTATCTTCCTGTCACTTCAGATTCATTTCTCCGCACGTCCTACCTTCCCGAAAGTGGTCGATTTTCTGCTCCTAGAATTGCTGCTCTTCTTCTCTTCGATCTCTTGTGGAGTTTGTAGGTGTTCAGAATGGTTTGGTACCTGTCTAGCTGAACTCCTGGGATCTGATGTCATTTCAGTCTGCGACCCCTCCGCCATCTTGCCTCTCCACCAACTTACTTTCAATAATTCTTGAGAGAGTCATAAAAACATAGACTCCTGAAGCTGAATAGGGCTCTCCAGGAGAGTATGGGTTGGGAATTCTGGCCCATGGCCATCACTTGCCTGCTGCGTGCACTCCCGGGTACTTACCGTAAGCGTGCCTGCTGAAGGCAGTTTAGGGCAAGGCCTGGCCGGCTCTGCTTTGCCAAATGCATGGTGCCTTGTCTAACCCCTCTACCCACCATGTGATCAGCAAACCCACGAGTACGTTTCCATGGCACAAATCGATGTGAAGCTTCTTGCATTCCAAAGGACAATATGGTGAATGTAGATATGAACTCCTTGACCTGGAATTCCCTTGAACTTATTAATGTGTGACCTAGCATTAAAGTGTCCTGGATTTTACACTATGCATATCGATGTTTATATCCAATTGCCATGGGTTCTGAGTAAGTGGACCTGGCGCCCAACAGTGCTTTTTCAGTTCAGATTTTGAATGGCTGGATGACAAAGACAAAAGTAAGTAGATGGAGGGCATTTAGCGCCCTGATCGATGACAAAAGTCCAAATCAGAGTAGCGTGAATCCACACAGCAGTGCTCATAAATACTAGTACGCATCTGGTAGACCAGTTGCCGGAGGGAACGTGGTGGCCTGGATACCGCAGATGACAGCTTTGGCCCAAGGTAACCAGACAGCGCCCAGCCGCATCCCAGAGACAGAACACCAGCTTCTCCATGGCAGTAGCATTTTTATAAACTGTGCTCATGCAGTTTTTGGCTGCTGTGACTTCTCACGGGGAGGACATCACATTCTGATACCACTGTCCCAGAAAAAAGAGAAAGGATGGCTTTACATGCCTAGGATTGAGCTTAGTGCATTTTTATATTGCCAAAAAATAGAATAAGAGAAACTATGCATGTGTATGTGCAGATAGCACATTAATAGCAGCTGGACCCAGGTCATGTCTCTTATTTGTGAATATTCAAATTGTATTTGAAAGCTTCCTCTCATCTGCAATAAACGATGGTAATGGAATTTTCAAGATTAATATAATAAACAGTTGAAATGATGAAGGAAAGCACATGTATCTTACATAGTGATATCAGGAGAGACAGGAGACCAAATGGAAGATTACTGGTTTGGGGTTTTTTGTTTGTTTGTTTTTGTTTTGTTTTGTTTTATTCCTGTTTCATTACGTATGTAGAAAGGTTTCTTTTTCTGGCATTGATTTTTCTTGCTTAAATACTGTTTATGTGAATTGGTTTGTGGGGTTAATGACTGCCGTCTGTACACAACTGTGTTAAGGGAAGTGATTAAGAACATAGATGACCCGTAAGCAGTATCATTTTGATATGCATATAGCTTTGTACTGCCTTGTAGAATACACACAGGGCAAGCAGACACATGTGCATCCCCTTTACAAAAAATAAAAACAAGGAAAACTACATTGCATTGCTACAAATCACAGATGCAAAATAGAGTTCTTTCTTTTCTCCTCCTCAGGTGGGAGGCCATATACTCTTGAAGGAAATACTGAGGTCACCGTAGAGATTTAAATGAAATGCTAGAGCAGGTATGGCTAGGACATAAGGTATGAAAGTTTCCCACTGGAACAACTACAAAGTTGTCATCTTGTGAGTGACGGTGTCCTTCTAGGCCTCTACGCAAAACTGCAGAGGACTATTATGAACTACGGGTTGTTGGGAAATAGTTCACACCATGGGAATATCCTCACCTCTCAGTTCTTAGGACTTTATGAGAAGGAACTCTCAGCTAGAGCTGCCAAACACATTAGAATAATCTGGAAAGATTTTTTAAAAATACTCGCAACCCCAGCGCCACTTAATTTTCATTTCCTGAAATGTTAGGAAACGCAATATACAAGAAGAAATGAGGTCTGATTTTTAGACCTCAATATTCCAGTCACTAATATGTTAGGTAAGTCAGTTACTATCCTGAGCACACATATTCATCTGTAAAATAGGTTCCCTTTTTTTGCAAAATAGTAAATTTTGACAATTTTGACAATTTTATGGGTTTATATGAGCATTAATTGAGATAGGGGATAGCACAGGCTTCAAAATGCAGAAAATGCCATACAAGGGTCAAATCTTATTATAGGAACTTAAAAATTTTTAGTGTTTTACTTTGTAGGTATTTTATTTTTTCTCTATTTTTTTTACCATCTTAATCATTTTAAAGAATATATAGTTCAGAAGTGTTAATCTCCATTATGTGTTCAAATTTCTTTACTGAGGTATAATTGATAAAATTGTAAGACATTTAAAGTGTACAGTGTGATGATTTTATATATATATACATTATGAAAAGATTCCCCATTGAATTAATTAATACACCCATCACTTCATATTTTTACCCTTTCTTATTTATGTTGAGAACATTTAAGTTCTACTTTGTTGCAGATTTTAAGGATAAAATACAGTGTTAATAACTATAGTGACCATGTTTTACCTTAGATAATCAGACCTTATAAACCTTACAAATGAAAGTATGTGCCCTTTACTTAATTTTCCCTGTTTCTCCCATATCTCAGGCATGCACAGCCACATTTTTACTCTCTGTGTCTATAAATTCAACTTTTTTTTCCTCCTAGTTTTATTTTTTTCAGATTCTGCATATAGGCGATACACAGCAGTATTCATCTTGTCTTTCGCTGTCTAGCTTATTTCACTTTGCATTATGCTCTCCAGGCTATTGCATGCATGTGGCAGGATTTTCTTCTCTTTTTATGGCTAAATAATATTATGTATTACATGTACCTTGTTTTTTTATCCCTTCATCTGTAGGTAGGCATTTAGGCTATTTCTGTACCTTGGCTACTGTAAATAATGCTGCACTGGCTATGGAAGACAGATTCCTCTGAAATAATGATTTTGTTAGCTTTGGATTATATACCCAAATGTGATACTGCTAGATCATAAGGAAGTCCTTTTTTAAATTTTTTGAGGAAACTCCAAACTGTTTTCCATTATGGCTGTACCAGTTAATACTGCAAAAGAGTTGGCTCCCTTTTTTCTATATTCTCACCAGCATTAGTCATCTCTTGAATTTTGCCAATAGACATCCTAACAGGTATAAGGTAATAACTCATTGTGGCTTTGATTTGCATTTTCCTGATGACTAGTGATGTTGAGTACCTTTTCATGTACTGGTGGGTCATTTGTGTGTCTTTTTTGGAAAAAATGTCTATTCAGATCCTTTGTCCATTTTTAATCTGATTATTTGTGTGGTTTTGGTTTGGTTTGGTTTGGTTTTTGCTGTTGAGTTGTATGATTTCATCGTGTATCTCAGGTATCTCTTATCAGATTTATGTTTTGCAAATGTTTTCTCCCATTCTATAGGTTGCCTTTTCATTTTGTTAACAGTTTCCTTTGCATGCAGAAATGTTTATAGTTTGAAGTAATCTCACTTAATTTTGCTTTGGTTGCATTTGTTTTCGGGGTCAAATAATTTTTTTTTTTTTTTTTTTTTTTGCTAGACCAATGCCAAGGAGCTTACCCACTCTGTTTTCTTCTAGAATTTTTAGTTTCAGGTTTTACGTTCAATTCTTTAATCCATTTTGGTTGATTTTTGTGTGTATGGGAAAGATAGGAGTCCACTTTTACTATTCTGCATGCAGCTATCTGATTCTCTGAAACATTTATCAGAGACTGTCCTCACCCCATTGTGCATTCCTGGATCCTTTGTTGTAAATTACTCAACCATATATTCATGCATTTATTTTTGTGTTCTCTATTCTGATCTATTGAGCTATGTGTCTTTTTTTATGCCAATACTGTATTGTTGTTGTTTTAAGATTTATTTATTTATTTATTTATGTGACAGACAGAGATCACAAGTAGGCAGAGAGGCAGGCAGGGTTAGGGGGGTAAGAAGGCTCCCCGCTGAGCAGACAGCCTGATGCGGGGCTCAACCCAGGACCCTGGGATCATGACCTGAGCTGAAGGCAGAGGCTTTAACCCACTGAGCCACCCAGGTCCCCCAATACCGTTTTGTTTTGATAATGATCACATTACAATACAGTGCGAATTCAGGAAGTATGATGCCTTCAGCTTTGTTCTTTCTCAAGATGGCTTTGGCTATTCAGGGTCTTTTGCAGTTCGATGCAAATTTTAGGATTGTTATTTTCCACACCTGTTTAAAAAAAATACCATTGGAATTTTGGTAGGGATTGAATTGAATCTGTAGATTGCTTTAGGTAGAATGGACATTTTAATAATAGTAATTCTCTCAATCCATGAACACAGGATATTATTTCATTTACTTGTATGTTTTTCGCTTTCTTTTATCATTGTCTTCCAGTTTCCAGCATACAGACCTTTTACCCCATGCATTGATTTTTTTCCTTTGTATTTTATTCTTTTTGATGCAATTGTAAATAGGATCATTTTCTCTGATAGTTTGTTGTTGGTGTATAGAAAGACAACTGACTTTTGTATATAGATTTTGTATCCTGTACCTTTACCAGATTTGCTTATTAGTTCTAACAGACTTTTGATAGGCTCTTTAAGTTCTTTTTATCTAATATATTTTCTGCAAAAAGAGACAATTTTACTTCTTCCTTTCCAATTGGAATGCCTTTTGTTTACCTTTTTGGCCTAATTGGCTAGACTTCCAGTATTATTTGGTATCAAAATGGTGATAGTGGCTATCCTTGCCTTATTCCTGATCTTAGAAGAAAAATTTTCAGCTTCTCCTTATTGAGTATGATGTTAGCTGAGGGTTTGTCATCCCTGGCTTTTATTTTGTAGGGGTACATTCCTTCTATACCCAGTTTGTTGAGACTTTTTATCATGAAAGGATGCTGAATATTCTTTAAAGTTTTTTTCTGCATTTGTTGAGATGATCATATAATTTTATCCTTCATTTTGTTAACGTAGTGTATCACGCTGATGGACTTGTGGCTGTTAAACCATCTTTGCATCTCTGCAATAAATCTCACTTGACAAAATGGACTTTATACCAAAGATGGTAATAAGAGATGAAAAAAGCCGACATTTAATGATAAAGAAGTCTGTTTATCGAGAGAATATAACATTTGTAAGTATTTTTGCACCCAACCTAAGAGCATTTAAATACCTAAAGGAAATATTAATGGATATGAAGGGGAAAAATAGACAGCAGTACAATAATGATAGGGGATTTCAACATCCCGCTTTCAACAATGCATAGACTATCCGCACAGAAAATGACTATAGAATCACTGGACGTGAGCTGTGTTAGAGCAGATCTAATGGACATCTACAGAACATTCCAAGAAATGGCAGTAGTATATGCCTTCTTCTTGAGAACACATGGAACATTCTCCTGGATAGATCATGTAGGACTGAAATCATATCATATATCCTTCCTGACAACAGTGGTGTGACATTGGAAATGAATTACAAGAGGAATACTGGAAAATTCACGATATGTGGAGATTAAACAACATGGTCTGAGCAACCAGTGAGTCAAAGAGGAAATCAAAAGATCAATTAAAAAATACCTTGAGACAAATGAAAATGGAGCTACAATAGTCAAAGCCTATGAGATGCATCAAAAGCAGATCTGAGATGGAAGTTCAGAGTCATAAGTACCTGCATTAGAAAGAATAAAGTCCTTAAGTAAGCCACCAAACTGCAGCTCAAGAAGCTAGAAAGAGAAGAATAAATTAAACCCACGTTACTAGAAGGAAAGAAATAACAGAGATCAGAATGGTAATAAATGAAACAGAGCCTAAAAAGGCAGTATAAGTGATCAATGAAACTAAGAATTGGTTTTAGAGAAGATAAGCAAAATGCACCAGTCTTTAACTGGAATCACCAAGAAGAAGAGAGGCCTCCCACAAATAAGATTACAAATGAAAGAGGAGATGTTAACAACTGATGCCGCAGAAATACAAAGGCTCCTAAGAGGCTACTATGAATAATTTTATACCTAACAGTTAGACAACCTAGATTAAGTGGATAAATTCTTAGAAACGAACTAAAGCCTGAATCAAGAAGAAACAGAAAATCTGGAGAGGCCAGTCATTAGTAGGGAGATTGAATCGGTAGTCAAAACCTTTCTTTTTTTTAAATTATTTTTATTAATACATAATGTATTATTTGCCCCAGGGCTGCAGGTCCGTGAATCGTCAGGCTTACACACTTCACAGCACTCACCATAGCACATACCTTCTCCACAGTCCATCACCCAGCCACCCTTTCTAATGAAAAGCTGTCATGGACCAGATGGTTTCACTGGTGAATTCTACCAAACATTTATTTTTTTTTTTAAGATTTTATTTATTTATTTGACAGACAGAAATCGTGGAGAAGCAGGCAGAGAGAGAGGAGGAAGCAGGCTCCCCGCTGAGCAGAGAGCCTGATGCGGGGCTTGATCCCAGGACCCTGAGATCATGACCTGAGCCGAAGGCAGAGGCCTTAACCCACTGAGCCACCCAGGCGCCCCTCTACCAAACATTTAAAGAAGAATACCAATCCTTCTTAGACTGTACCAAAAAAATAGAGGAGGGAATAGTTCCAAAGTCACTTCACAAGGCCAACATTACCAAAGCCAGGCAAGGAAATGACAAGAAACGATAACTACAGGCCAATATCCCTGGTGAGTTTACATGCAAGAATCCTTGATGGGGTATTAGCCAACCAAGTTCAGTAATACATTAAAAAGATCATACAACATGATCAACTGGGCGTTATTATAATTAAAATCAACATAAGACGATGACTGATCAATAAACCAGTACCCAAGTGCTTCTGGAGAAAAAAAAAATTCGGGGCTATTTGTCAATATATCTAAATGGAGTATGGAAGCAGAGGAAATGTGTAGAATGAGAAAAGAAAATACCAGAATTTAGAAAATCAATGATATTAATGGGAGAAGGTATGAAAAAAAGTAAGTTTCAATAGAATAAGTTTCATAAAATGCTATGAATTGTCTGCATATAGCACAGACTTCTAGGAATTATTAATTCTAACCTTTTATTGACCTTGGTCTATTTTACAAGTCTTTGTAAGTTGTAGGTCACTGATATCCATGCAAATTAGGTCTTGTCTGGTAGAGGTTTAATTATCTTCCCTTCTACCCTGTGGAAAAACCAGTCCTGCCCCCATTTACATACCCATTTCCATACTCTTGATCCATAAATGTGCCCGTTTTTTAAAATTATCTTTTGAACCAGTTATAACATCTGTCTGATCCCTTCACTAAATTAGTAGATTGTTAAAATATGTTCATTTTGAAAGTCATAATCTTATCCTTTCCTGAAAATTATATTTTTCAAAGACCAGAAGAAAAGTCAGCTGCAAAGAGGACAACTGAATGATTATTCAGAGAAGTAAAGGGACATGGGGCATGAGATGTTCCTGAGATCAAGGGAGGAAAAGGTTCTGGGGAGTGAGGGAGCACACACAGCTCCCGGGCTGCCTCCTAAGTTGAAAGAGTTTAAGCGTATCCCACGTGGCCACTAAGGGATTGTCGGTATGTCTGCAGAGTATTTGGTAAATTGGTGGGGTTTTCAAGTACAGTGCAGAATTTGGAGGAATGAATGAAGTATGAAAAAAGGAAAGCTGTAAAGGGAGACCATCTTTTTCTGAGTTTTTTTTTTTTCTTTTGACCCTTATTCTGTAACTGGAAAAATGATAAATAAGCCTTGTCAAAAACTACATAATCCAAAAATATTTTTAAAAAGTGATGCAAACCCGGGACGCCTGGGTGGCTCAGTTGGTTGGACGACTGCCTTCGGCTCAGGTCATGATCCCGGAGACGCAGGATCGAGTCCTGCATCAGGCTCCCAACTCCACGGGGAGTCTGCTTCTCCCTCTGACCTTCTCCTCGCTCATGCTCTCTCACTGCCTCTCTCTCAAATAAATAAATTTAAAAAAAAAAAAAGTGATGCAAACCCTACCTGAAAACACCCTGACTTTCTGGGCATCTTTTTCCGTCTGTTCCTCTAAAGTGCACACGTTTTAAAATAAGAAGAATCATAATATATGTCCCTGCTGCTAGGTCTCTAACCTAATTTTTTAAGCCGTGTTTTAGTCAATCTTCTCAAACTTTTTGTTTCTAATTTTAGTGCTTTAGTTGAAAAAAATATATATACTTCTGGCCAAGAAAAGCTAAATAACAAGATAAGTGTGTGACGATTAATTTCTTATATTACTCACATCTGTATAGTATTTTACAATTTACAAAGCATCTCCCCTTATTTCATTTCATTTAACACTTAAATTCTTTGAGGTATACTGAGGAGGCATAATATTGTCTTTATTTACAATGAGGAAGTTGAGCTTTTTTTTTTTTTTTTTTAAGATTTTATTTATTTATTTGTCAGAGAGAGAGAGACAGCGAGAGAGGGAACACAAGCAGGGTGAAGAGGAGAGGGAGAAGCCGGCTTCCTGAGAGCAGAGAGCCCGATGCAGGGCTCGACCCCAGGACCCTGCGATCATGACCCGAGCCAAAGGCAGCCACTTAGCCCACTGAGCCACCCAGGCGCCCCGGAGCTGAGCTTCAGTGTACCTACCTTGCCCAAAGTCACAACTAAGTGTCCATCGTGTATACAAACATAAAAGAAGTGTTCTTTAAGCCACTGATTCAACAAAAATATGACAGAGACCCTGAAAATAAAAATAAATAGAAAATGTTTTTTTCTCTCTGCAATTCAGAGTTTAGTGGGAAAGGTGTATAAACAAGCCTAAGAGATCACTCTGAGAAGTGGGAAAGGCCTGACGACTCTCGGGGAGTGAAGTCGCTTCTTGTTCAATGATCGCATTTGAGTCTCAGGTCACAATAGAATAAGTACGTCATGAAGGAAACAAAAAAAAGTTTGTTTTGGACAAACTACCGCAAAGGAGATCTGGTGAGAGATGAGGTCATGCCTTCGTTAGGGATCTCTTCTTTAGCTATGGATTTGTCTTTAAAGGAAGAAAACGAACAACATGATTCCAATAATTTACTGGATTTTCGTGAGCAAGCAGAGCCAACTGCAGTCTGTGGACTTCTTTCCAGGGTTAGCCTGTCATGGAGACACAATGAAGATGAGTTAGAGAGTTTTACCAAAACACTATTAAAGTATGCATGTCATCTCTTCAATTTCAAAGATTCATGCTTTCTGTCCTTACCAGAAAAATGGGCTGTTGTGAAGGAAAAGCTCCTTGGAGCTGAAATAGTCGGCAAGCTTAGGCCGTTTCCGATCTCTCTTCAACTGCAGAGGTAACAAGTGCCTCCGCTCTGACCCGGTTCAGAGCTCGGGACCGCTCCTGTGAAAGCAGACCAGCAGCGTCAGCAGTCTCTGTTCAGGACGTGAAGGGACAGTGGCTGGTGACAGAAAGGCAGAAAGTGTTCGCTTATAAAATCTAGAAGTGAAAGAGAACTCCGGAAAAACAGAAGGGTCTACTGGGAACTGAGCACAGACACTACCTTACTTAAGAACTGAATTCTGAGTTGATTTCAAAGAGGTTCTGCTGACCCCTTTAGATATAAAGAGTTTCTTTTCTTTTTTTCTCTCAAAAAACAATATGAAGGGGCACCTGAGTGGCTCCATTGGTTAAGCTTCTGACTCTTGATTTCAGCTCAGGTCATGATCTCAGGACCCTGAGATCAAGCCCCATGTCAGGCTCAGTGCTCAGTGGGGAGCCTGCTCCTCCCTCTCCCTCTGCTTCTCCCTCTCCCTCTGCTTCTCCCTCTCCCTCTGCTTCTCCCTCTCCCTCTGCTTCTCCCTCTCCCTCTGCTTCTCTCCCTCCCTCTGCTCACACCCCTCACCCATGCTTGCAAAATAAAATGAAACAAAATGAAATGAAATATAAAAAAAAAAATGAAGCTAGCTCTTTCAAAGGACCATCAGAATGACTTAGGGACATCAACCCGACCTAGAGATACTAGACTATGTTATCATCAGTTGACAGTGTAAAAGCCACAGTAGTGTACAGACAATGCGACCCATTAATATTCTTTCTTTGAGGACTGGCACATTCATTATTTTAAGGAATAAAGAAAATTTTAAAAAATACTTTGAAAACTCAGCATTCAAGCCCCAAGTCTTCACTAAGCCTCCTATCAGAATTTACATCTTTTTCAAAGAACTAACAATCTTTAATTTTAAGAATTCTTTAATTCAGCTCGGAAGAAAGTTGTTATGCATTGTAAACTGAGCTTTGTAAGAAATAGACAAATAAAAGTAAAATACTAAGTATCATCCTTCCTAACATATGTTACATTTAAGGAAGTTAATCCTAAATAAAGCATTATATCTGCCTAAGTGGGAAAGAAGATGGAGTTTTTTTCATCTGTAGTCATTCTCCTTTTAATTTAAACAGATAAAGTCATCTCCACATTTCTAGTTCAAGATCAAGAATGACATTTTCTGCATTAAGATCTTCTCCAGGAAAATAATTTATATGCAAGAGAGCAGATTTTGTGAATAGGGACTGGGGCTTCATATTTAATTAACTTAAAGCTCAGATGCAGAAAATAAGTGCCATAATACAGTGGGGACCTGTGCATTGAATGGCACTTAGAACTGATTAACTGGAGGAATGGCTCTCGTTTCTGAGAAGGCTTTCCATTGTGTGAATCCTATAAAAATGCTAAAAATGCAGTTTGAAATATAAAACATGAAATTTTTAAGTGACTTTAATATTTAATCTCTTTGGTTTAGAGATGGGAACCCATCCGTCATTCCTCAGTTGCTTTCGTGCATCTGAAGCAAATGTGAGTTTTGATTTACGAACCCAGGTGAACATATGTTTCCTTTGTTTTCCCCCCACCAGGAACCTACTTAATTTCTACTCTGAGCACAGTCCCCAGAACTGGGTGGGAGCTCAACTGTGAGTCTTACTGTTCAGATGGCACTCTCTGTCCCAGTGCTTGAGGTCTGCTTGTGTTCGGGGGGTCTTACTCGGAACCAAGGCATTAGCTTGTCTTGGCGATTAGTCTCTGCAGACACTGATCATTGCTAGGAATCCTGTTGTCCTGCCCTTTGAGAAACATCAGGGCTGGCACTGTTCTGCAGCTAGCATGTGGAGACCCCGGGATCTCTGAGGAGGCTGGGAGTCCAGGCCTGCCCTCAGGACTCCCGCACACCAGGCTGCTGATCCCGCAGCGCTGCGCCCCCTGTAGCCTGCAAGCTCAGAAAGGAACCATCCCTCTCCAGCCCGTTGCTGCTCACTGGTTCCCCACTATTACCCTTCAGGTAATAGTATTGGAATATTACAAGTCCCACTCCCTTCGTAGATTTTCTCCAGCTTCTGAAAAATAAATCCAGAACCCCCTGCTACTAACTTCTTAAGCATATATGAGGCAAGGCGTCTGCCTGTTTGCTAGAATGGAAGGAATGGGAGAAGAAGGGGAGGATAATACTAAACTTGAAAATCACTTTTCCATACTCTTAACCAAGAGTTTGATTCCCATGCTGTTTCTAGATCCACAAAGTAAATTACTAGTTTGAATGGATCTGCTGTTAGAAACCAGCCCTTCTCCCCAACAAAGAAATCCAGTGGTCCGACTCCTTTCACTTGTTCAGACCTGGATGTAGTTCAGCCAGCCAAAGCCGACATGAATGTAAATACGGACTTTTTTTTTTAAGATTTTATTTATTTATTAGATGGACAGAGATCACAAGTAGGCAGAGAGGCAGACAGAGAGAGAGGAAGGAAAGCAGGCTCCCTGCTGAGCAGAGAGCCCGATGCGGGGCTCGATCCCAGGACCCTGAGATCATGACCTGAGCCGAAGGCAGAGGCTTAACCCACTGAGCCACCCAGACGCCCCAAATACAGACTTTATATTACATTGGGTCCAGACAGTATATTTCCTGTGTGCGTGTGTGTGAACATGCATATTCAGTTTTTCTGTGCAGTCAGCTTCTCATGTACTCAGATTACTTTAAAGGCTCCAACCCCTTCAACTATCAACCTGGAGGAAATGGAAATATTATATCTCTGTTTCCCATATTCCCTTTATACTGCCTCTTCTTTTGATGCCTCATCCCCTTCTCTTTTGCTTATTAACCGGGCGATTGCATTTCTTATTTACCTTGTCTTCTTTAGGTTAGGCTCGAGAGAGAGGATTTCAGTCTCAATCCGAACATGTTCCAGTTTTGTGACATTGAAAAGCTTTCTGAAACCTCAATCTCTTAATTTGAAACTGCGATTATAAATCCTATCTTGCTGTGAAAATAGGAAATGTGTACAAATCTGTGAGCATATTTTCTGAGACATGATTGGCACCCAATCAATATTACATAGTAACTTATCCAACCCCTAGCTAGACATTTGGTTGACCGATAGATGGAGTGTTCTTCCCTTTTCTATAAATATATATGCATATCTAGAAATATATAGATAGCTTATTCCTGTTCCAAAAACAAACTGTTTTGAATCATATGATGGATACTAAATATTAATGACTAAGGTATCCCTAAATTTGGCATTTTTAAAGTATGTATGCTAACCAAGACTCTGGTCCTATCTTGATTTGAAATACCATCTTGGATTTTTAGTCTTCACTGCAGTGAGGTTACAATATACTTTTTTTATTATGTTCAGTTGGCCACTGTATGGTCCATATTTAGTCCTCGATGCGGTGTTCAACAATATACTTTAAAGACTCTGAAGTTTGGGGCACCTGGGTGGCTCAGTGGGTTAAATAAAGCCTCTGCCTTCAGCTCAGGTCATGATCCCAGGGTCCTGGGATCGAGCCCCGCATCGGGCTCTCTGCTCAGCAGGGAGCCTGCTTCCTCCTCTCTCTCTGCCTGCCTCTCTGCCTACTTGTGATCTCTGTCTGTCAAATAAATAAATAAATAAATAACTTTAAAAAAAAAGACTCTGAAGTTTTTTGAACTGTGACATATGCAGATAATTATATTCCATAGGTAATTTGTGACATGGCTGAAATTAAAGAAAAAACAAAGAAACAGGAACCGCTGCCTACTTAAAGACACCAGTCAACCTTCTCATGGTCATCTCTACTGTCCCGACAGACTCTGCCTGTGGACTGTATCCAGTCTTTGTCCATTCAGCTAGGGTTTGTTTTATTCCTTGTCTTTCCTCATTCCTCTTGCTGTACAAAGTGGGGACTGTCTTCCCCAGACATTATGGTATGTTTTGTCTTCCTTATACACAGCGTAATACTTAAAATCCAAGCATTCTCCAAGTGGCTACAAGAAAGTATATTGTGGCTCATTTTTTTTCATTAATCACATGCTACCTTATAGCATAGACATACTTTTAGCTTCACGTATGCTAAAGCACCTGGAAAACATACTCTCATTTGAAGACTGGTGTGGAAGAATTTTGCCAGTAAATATTCTCCAGAAACAAGATTTGTGAGGACGTGGAAAACAGGACTGGGCTGAGGGAGGTGAAGTGCCTCTTCCCCAGGGCTTCAGCCAGTCTCATGGGGTACATAGCCCCAAGCTTGGATCAAACATTAAAGACATGCAGTATTAGGGGGCTGTACCTCTGTACCTGACCCCAACTAGCAGTTAGATGTGGGCTGTACCCAAGGAGAGACATCCACTCGGTTTGGCTCTTGTCTTCATTGTAGGTTAATTCATGGGAATACCTCCTTAGGGAGACCTCAGAAACCAGTGTTCTTTGCATTTGAGAGAGAGAGAGTACCTTAGTCATGGAGAAGGGGGATCCAAGGGGCAAAAAACCAGCATCCCCACTGAACCCTTCAGATACACTTGCTTTGTAAAAATAAGTATATCCCTTCTAGGAATAGCTCCTTCAGGATTCCAAATGGTCTGGTTTTTTGGTGAGGAAATATAGAATAGGAGGAAAGATTCCCCAGCTGTAGCTGCCACTCCCAGGGCTACACTTGAAATTCATCATCTCTCTCCTCCCCTTCCTATTTTCCCTTCATGCTCCACTAGCATCAGCTAGTTTGGGAGTACTATCTGCTGGCAAGACCCAGACCCACCTCACTAAAGGAGCCAAGATCCAGTTCATCCCAGAAACTTCAAAGTTTCTGGCTGCTGTATGTCTTCACGCTGTCTAAATTAAGGAGGGGAGTGCCAAGACATGCCTCCAGTGAACCCCAGGGTGCCAGCTGTGCCAGCCCTGTCCTCCACCCCCAATATATATAGCATCAACCCTGTCTTCTGAAGGTCAGGGTTATTTACCCACACGTAGAAGCTGACTCCATTCCTTGTCTGATCGTCTTTTGGCTCAAGGAGCCCAAAATGACGAGACAGTGATCATAGCTAAAAGGTAATGAGATTCTTCCTAGGCACTCTGGGAGAAACATTTCTCCATTGGAGCCTTCTGGAACCAAAGATCTCTGTGTTGTAGGACAAAAGAGCACACACTCTCCTTACTGAGCTGTTAGGACCACTTTCTGCTTCCACCTGTAATTCCAGGACTCCTGTGTTTTACCTAGTTGAGTGCAGTGCACCATCAACTAGTGTTGATCTAGGGTGTAGCCTATATCCTGGAGATTGGTGTGCCACTTTTACAGGGTATGATGTCCAAGCTGGCACCTCCTTTGCACTCTGAAGAGGACCTTTCATCATTCTCTCAGATTGGCCTTTGTGTATTGTGGTGTGTATTAGAACTGGTAGATTTCATGATCAATATCGTGCCCGACCCCGTACTTCCTTTTCTGTAAAGTGATTCTCTGATTGATGCAATATTATGTGGGAATCATGGGTGGATGGCAATATGTATTCCCTTGGATAGGATACTTGTTTAGGTCTTGTGGATAGGTCTTGTGGAACCAAGAATATTTACTTATTTTGATCATGATATCATGATACTACTTATTTTGATCATGATGTCTCACTGTCCCTTCCAGGATAAAAGGGATTCAGGGTGATCAACATGACAGCAAGTGCCTTGGTGTTCTCCTCTGAGGATAATGCTTGTGTCAAGGGATCATCATTGGTCTCTATTTCTGGCAGATTGGACATTTGACCCTGACAGTAGTCTTAGATGTATCAGTCTATGTGGATATGTGATAAACAGTTTTGGTTCTTACCTCAGTAGGCATAATCTACCATCGGGGGATCTAGCTCGGAGGGAGCTGACGCAAAGCCAGATTGTTCTGAGGAGAAAGGGCAGGAAGAACATTAAATGCCCAAAGAAGGAAAAGATCAAACCTAGACTAACAGATTAGTCAAGAAACATCCAATAATGCTATGTTTGGAGTGAAATGCTTTCAGATGTGCAAAGTAAATTCTTCTGTCTCTCTTAAGAGAAAAAAACTCTTAATATCTTACTCCACACAAAATTTATAGTATATATTTTCTTGGGGAATGCCCAAAATGCTTTTTTCCTGCTTCAAGGCTAGCTCTAAGCAGAAAGAATGTTGCCACAACAGAGACTAAGTAGATTTTACTATGCTTATATACGAAAGAGTGAATGGCACCCTCTTGGAAGTACAGGGCTGAGCAGAATTAAATAGAGTTTACTACCTCTGTCTTGTCTGTAGTGTATGTATGTTTCCTTCTGTATGAGCCAGATAAAACAAGATATACCAGGTTTCCTCATTTGTTACTAATACATCCATTTGTTCAACTAATATTTATTGAAGGTTCTTTTGTTTTAGGATTATACTAGTAATCAGAGGTGGACAATGTCTTTGTTGTACCTTTAGTTTAACTGCAAGATGCTCCATCAAGCAATAGTTGAAAATATAGAATAACAAATGCTATGAGGGGAGATACAAAGGTGCTGATACTTACATGTCCTGGTGGTGAATTTAAAAAATCAGAAGAGGCTCTTACTAGGAAATCAAAGACTGATATTAAGGCCAAAATAATGGTTAAGAATGATCCAAAGAATAGGGGAGCAGAGATGAGCATCAAGTGGTCATCACATGTAGAGGCATGGTACATGTCTGAGGGAACACAAGAGCAGTGAGCTACAGAGATCAGTTGTGACTGGATATTACAGTACAACACAGACTGTAGCTAGAGACTATAATAGAGCTCTGTGATCAAGTCTGGTAGTATTTTATTTCATGGACAGCAGGGAAATATTGGAGAACTTAGAGCGGGAAAAATATAGAGACAAGGAGTCCAGTAAAGAGATATGAAAGTGTATCCATGTGAGAGACTACATTGGCCATGATGAAAACTCTGGCAGGGGAAAGGGAAATACTGGGTGACTTTGAGAGTCCCAGGACTTAGGCTGATTTGATGTCGATGGAGAGAGAGGAAGAAGACGAGGACGGTGTCTTGTTCCTGGTTTTGCTGCTAATACTATTAACGTCAACTGAGAAATTAAGGTGTATAGCAGGTTAGTTATGCAGGGATAGGATGACATCACATTTGAACTTGTTTTTTGTTTAATTTTTTTTTTAAGTTTTATTTAAGTAATCTGTACCCGCAACATGGTGCTCCAACTCACAACCTGAGATCAGGGGTCACACAATCTTCCAACCCGAGCCAGCCAGGTGCCCCTGAATGGTTGTTTTCAAAACATATCCACTGGAGAGGCTGAAGGGAGGGTTGGATTTATAGGTCTAAACTCAGGAAATACAGAGTAGAGAGCCATCCCTGTATATATGGCCATTGAATCCCTAGAGGTAAATAACACATGCTCGGTAAACCATGCAAAGCCAAGACCTAGAAATGAGGAAATGAGAATATTAAATAGGAAGGGAGCTGTAAAAGGAGAGCTCGCCTTTGGGGAAATCAAGAGAGAAAGGCCACGGAATCCAAAGCATCCAGGAGGTTAGAAATCAGCCATGACATTTGCTGGAGAGAAGTCAAGTCATTGAACATTTTTACTTTGAATTTAGGAATAATATGTGGCCCTGGCAAGAGCATTTTCTGGGAAATAGGTATGAAAGCGGTCAGACGGCAGAAGCCTGAGAAATGCAGAGGCATGGAAAAAAGTGGGAAATGTCAGTCTCAACAAGCTTTTGAACACTGCCATTGTGCAGGAATTTGAGACTTTTAAGTTGAAATAAATGTGCCACGGTCAGACAACGTCAGCAGAAGAGGAAAGCTGTAGTTAATGCAGGGTATAGGTAAGAATTATACAAGGACCATGTGGCACCAAGGAGAAGACCTGGAAAAGGGGCAGGATAGCACTCTGTGTTCCAAAAGTCTTGTAGCTTTCCACCATGTTCAAAAACAAGTCACAGGGCTTCACTCTCTCTAATTCTTTTGTCCTTATTTATGATAATAGGAGTATTTTTTTCCCTTCTTTATTGACCAGACTTCACTTTTTTTTTGGGGGGGGGGGGCAGGGGTGTGGTGGAGGAGATAAAATCTCATCATGTAAAACGATGGGGAAATTAACCCTTTATCTAATAGTCTTCTAGGAGTCAAAGTGTATACAGTTAACTGGTCCCACCCTGGTACCTCATACCACAAACTGGTACTGAGTGTCTGCTCAGTGTGAAACACTTGGGATATAGAAAGAAATAAAGTATTTTTAAAAACAAAACCAAGAGGTTCTAGTTCAAGAAGGCCACCTGGTGGGGGGAACAATGAACTCACCTCCTCCCAAGACAGCCTGAATCTACAGCTACACACAGAGCAGTTTCTTCTGAAAGAAATCCAGAAACGAAACTAGCAACTCCTGCACATCCAGCAGACAAGAAAAGAAAATACTCACCCCACCCACACTGAACTGCTAGGAAAGCCTGAGACACTCTCTTGCAGTAAACTTCACCCCTGGGCCAGTGACGTACCTTCCTTCCAGAGGGAACCCGCAGTTCCCAGCAGCAACCCAAGTGGCAGAGGGTTTAGACCCCGTATCTAGCACCCACGTGTCAGCAGTCCCCTGAGGGATAGCCCCCAAAAAAGGACAGCTTGAAAATCGATGGGACTTGTATCTATGAGAACGACAAGCCTAAAGCAGAACAAGAAACAGTTCCCCCCAGGGCTCAGCACGAACAGAGCAGACAGAAACACAGATCTCCCGATCTGTCTGGAAGAGCCTATTTCCAAAGTGTAAAGCTGCTGCTTGAAGGTCAGGATGACGGTGATCCTCCCCTGACGCCTGAGAGGCTTATGGGGGCATCCTCTGGCCTCCTCCAGGTAGCTAGACTACGCCTTGAAAGAGTTTGTGCACGTCTCGTGCTCCAGCTCTTGTGGCTGCCACCCAGGGGAAGCACCTCTTGACTGTCTCTGGTAGATGGCAGAGCTTCTATTCCTTGGTCCCACAGGACGGTAGCAAATGAGGAAACGGTTCCTAATCAGCTGTCTCCTAGAGCTCAGCACAGACGGACAGACGGAAGGGTTTATCTTCCAGTTTTTCCTTGGAAGAGGCCTGTTTGCATACCTTAAAAGCCACTGCCTGAGTATCGGGCTTCCAGTCAGCCTGCATCCGGGTACTAACTGGGACCCTCCCCCACTGGGACACTGACAGGTCTTGTCACTCTCTCAGCTACTGGGAACCACCAAGAACAAAGAAGGTAGTTTGGACAATCACAGAGGTTTGAAAATGAATCAGGAGCTTGGCCAGGATGAATGAGACCAGTCTGTCACCAGTGGGAGTCATGGCTGTTACAACTAAGCCAACACAGAGAGTCAAGGAAAATGAAGGAAAAAATGCCTCCCCCCCAAAAAAGAGGATGAGAAAACTCCAGAAACAGATCTTAACCAAAATGACAGTAAGTGATTTACCTGATAAAGAATTCAGAAGGCAAAGTATTAAAAATAACTGTAATTACAGTAATTTGTTAATGGATCCACAAAGGGAAGAGATGTAAATTGTGATGTCAAAACACAAAACATTGGGAGGGGAGAGTAAAAATGTAGAGCTTTAGTATTCATTTGAACTTCAGTTATTACTGATTTCAAATGGACTGCTATAAATGTAAGGTGTTTTATGTAAGCCTCATGGTAAGGACCGAGTGAAAAGTTAGCATACATATACAAAAGATAAGGGAAAGGAATCTAAGCATACCACTACAGAAAATCATCAAATCACAAAGGAAGATAGCGAGAGAAGAAAGGAACAAGGGATTACCAAACAGCCAGGAAGCAATAAAATAGCAATAGTAAGGCCATATTTATTAATAATTACTTTGCAAATGAACTTTTTTGCAAAATGAATTTGCAAATGAACTAAATTCTCCAATTGAAAGCCCTAGAGTATCTGAATGTATTAAAAAACAAGACTCATGGGCACCTGGGTGGCTCAGTCGGTTACGCATTCGACTCTTGGTCATGATGTTGGCTTGTTGATGTTGAGCCCCAAGTCAGGCTCCTCATTCAGCGGGGTGTCTGCTTGGGATTCTTTCCCTCTTCCTCTTCCTCCCCATTTACCTACCCCTGTCTCTCTCTAAAATAAATAAATAAATAAAATCCTAAAAAACAAAACACAAAAAAACAGGGTCAATTATATATTGCCTAAAAGAGGCTCACCTCACCATAAGGGTGTGCACAGACTAGAAGTGAAGGGCTAGAAAAGGATACTCCACGCAAATGGAAATCCAAAGAAAGCAGCGAAGATATAGACATGTGTATCTATATACATATTAGACTTTAAGTAAAGACTGTAATAAGAGACAAGGAAGGTCATTATATAACGATGAACCTGTCAATTTAGCAAGAGGATTTAACATTTGTAAACATGTATGCCCCCAACTTAGAAGTCTGCTCTAGATTCTTTTTCCCTCCTCCTCTGCCCCTCCCTGCTTGTGTGCTCTCTCTCTGCTCTTTCTTTCTAACCCTCTTTCAGATAAATAAATAAAATCTTAAAAAAAAATAAAAAGAAGAAGATCCTTACATTAGGGACAACATGGGTGAAATTGGAGGACATTATGCTAAGTGAAATAAGCCAGACATGGAAAGAAAATATTGTGTGATCTCACTCATACGTGAAAGCTGAGAAAGTTATACATGTAGAAGGTGGAGATTAGAATGGTAGTTACAAGTGTGGGGAGATGTTGGTCACCAGATGAAAAGTTGCAATTGTGTGGGGTAAGTCTAGAGATCTAATGTAGAATAAAATGACTACAGGTAGGTAAACTATATTTATCCCAAAAATGTACTAAGAAAGTAGATTTCAGGTGCTCTCACCACACATTCAAAAAATGATAACTCTGTGATGAGATGATTTGTTAATTAGCTTGAATGAAGTAATCATTTTGCTATTTATATGTATAAAAGAACATGTATTACACCTTAAATTTAGACATTTATTAAAAGTAAAAATAAATAAAAATTGTATTCTGATTTCATTTTCAGATGTATGTTATAGATTCATACTAAAAATGAAAACAATTTGGGGCGCCTGGGTGGCTCAGTGGGTTAAGGCCTCTGCCTTCGGCTCAGGTCATGATCCCAGGGTCCTGGGATCGAGCCCCGTATCGGGCTCTCTGCTCAGCAGGGAGCCTGCTTCCTCCTCTCTCTCTGCCTGCCTCTCTGCCTACTTGCGGTCTCTGTCAAATAAATAAATAAAATCTTAAAAAAAAAAAAGAAAACAATTTTTTTTTTATTATTATTTGAGTAGAGTAAAATTTTGTACCATAAATAACCTTTACATGATTCTGACTCACTGGAACAGAGGAGTCATTGGTATGCAAGACCTGTCACTTTTGAGCTCGCACCATCTGTAAAGCATAGAAAGTAGTTTAGTTGTAGTATGATGTATTTGAAAGTGTAATTTTAGTTTAGTATATTTTTCATTCCACAAATTTGAAGTATAAAGGAGAAAGGAATATGACAAAATCATGAGGCTTTCAACACAGCAAGCAAGTTGGAAATTCTCCAATTAACAATAATTGCAGAATCAGCACTTACCATACACTTGAAATAAATGCCTCTTTAGAGAAACTCCAATTTAAATATTTCTCATACAAATATAGAAAACAACACTGTGTCAAAAGGAAATAAAATAAAAACATGCTGATTGGCAGCTGAGGTAATTGCTGCATTCAAATTATCTAGTCTGTTTTTACATTTAAAAACATATGCCCTACTTTAGTCCCATCTACAGAGATGGAAATGTATATATATGGCATTCTGGGTCAAAGCCATGGTTTGATAGTAATGTTTTTTTTGAAGATAGTAACAGATAGTTAATGTCTCAAAATATTGGGGAAAGAGTAGAAATTAGGGAAAGAGTAGAAATGGGAGAAGATCCACACTAAATTAACAATAATTTAACATAATTGATGTGTCTGTGCTCATAAATTCTCTATCAGATTTGTTGAACAAAATGAACAAACATACATAATTTAACATTTTGGCTGTTGGAAGGAAGCAAAAATAAATACATTTTGTTTTGTTTTATTCTTTATCTTTTTAAAGTTGTTTTTTATTTTTTTTTTTAGATTCTAGTTAGTTAACATACAGTGTAATATTGTTTCAGGGGTACAATAGAGTGATTCAGCACCTGGACACATCACCGGGTGCTCACACGACAGGTGTGCTCCTTCGTCCCCGTCCCATTTGCCCATCCCCCACCCAGCTCCCCTCTGGTGATTTCTTGATTTGCCTCTCTGTTTCTTTTTTTTTTTTTTCCTTTACTCATTCGTTGTTTCTTAATTCCACATATGAATGAAATCATATGGCATTTGTCTTTTCTCTGACTGATATTTCACTTAGCACAATACTCTCTAGCTCCATCCACATCATTACAAATGGCAAGATTTCATTCTTTTTGTGGTGAATAATATTCCATTGTGTGTACACACCACATCTTCTTTATCTGTTCATCAGTCGATATACTTTTGGGCTCTTTCCATAACGTGGCTATTGTTGATAATGCTGCTGTAGACTTTGGGGGGCACACTTTTGAATTAGTATTTTCATATTCTTTAGATAAATACCCAGTAGGGCGATTGCTGGGTCATAGGGTAGCTCTATTTTTAACTTTTTGAGGAACCTCCATGCTGTTTTCCAGAGTGGCTGCGCCAGCTTTCATTCCTGCCAACAGTGTAGGAGGGTTCCCCTTTCTCTGCATCCTCGCCAACACCTGTTGTTTCCTGACTGGTTAATTTTAGCCATTCTGACTGGTGTGAGGTGGTATCTCACTGTGGTTTTGATTTGTATTTTCTTGATGCCGAGTGATGTGGAGCATCTTCTCATGTGTCTTTTGGCCATCTTCTTTGGAGAAATGTCTATTCACATCTCCTGCACATTTTTAATGGAATTATTTATTTGGGGGATGTTGAATTTTATAAATTCTTTATATATTTTGTATGTTAACCCTTTATCAGATATTTCATTTACAAATATCTTCTCCCATGCAGTAGGTTGCCTTTTAGTTTTGTTGATTGCTTGCTTCCCTGTGCAGAAGCTTTTTATTTTGATGTAGTCCCAGTACTTTATTTTTTCTCTTGTTTCCTTTGCCTCAGGACACATACCCAGGAAAAAGTTTCTACAGCCCAGGTCAAAGAGGTTACTGCCTGTGTTTTCTAGTATTTTAATGGTCTCACATTTAGGTTTTTAACTCATTTTGAATTTATTAAATAAGTTCATTTTAAATAGTACTTTATTTATTAGCTATTAGTATTTATTTATTACTTTTTTTTTTTTTTTAGATTTTTGTTTATTTGACACAGAGAAAGTGTGAGAACACAAGTAGGCAGAGAGGCAGGCAGAGGGAGAGGGAGAAGCAGCCTCTCTCCACTGAGCAGGGAGCCCGTGGGGCTCAATCCCAGGACCTTGGGATCATGACCCGAGCCAAAGGCAGCTGCTTAACCGACTGAGTCACCCAGGCGCCACAATATTTTATTTCTTCTTACCCTTTGTTGGATGATAATTCATCAAATACATATGGAAAATCTAGATTTTTTTACTTTCACGTTGAAACAATTCTGGATTCATAGGAAGTTACAAAAATGCATCCACAGAGCAGACATCAGTGAAATGGCATAGTAGGGAATTCCTAAAGTCTATCTCACTAACAATAGCAATGAGTCACCTGGCAAAAGCTGTGAGAATCAGCTTTGTTGGAATGTTGGACATTTTTCAAAACTTTACAGCGGCCAGGGGAATGCTTAATTTAAAAAATTAAACAGAACAAAGCATCTGAATCTCAATAAGGGAACTTCATAGCATTTTAAGTTCGTCCTCTGATCCCAAACTTGGTAGTGGTCTGGGAGCCCCCAGCCCGTGTTCAGAAGGAGTAGAGTGGGCCTTACTTTCAAGGAGTTATGGTTGCTCACTGACCCATCTGGTGGCCTCCCAAAGTCTGGCCCCCAGAGCTTGTCTCTACTTTGCCTAACCACAACCTTCCTAGGGCTAAGGAGACTACGCAACCCAGTAATACTTGTTGAAGTCATTTAAAGGACTAAGTATGAGTTGCTGCTGCTTATGGCAGTGGATAACAGTTGGGGCAAGCAATAGTCTAAATCAAAATGTGAAACATAGAATTACCTGGCATTTCCGCTCCTGGTATTCTGAAGAGATCTGAAAACATATGTTACACAAAACACCTGTTCGTGAATATTTATGGTGGCATTCTTAATGATACGTAAACGGTGGCAACAACCCAGATATCCATGATCTGATTGATGGACAAACAAAAAGGTATATTCACAACATGAAATATTATTTGGTCATTCAAAAAAAAAAGTGAAAGGATGCCTGGGTGGCTCATTTGGTTAAGTGTCTTCCTCCTGCTTAGGTAGCACTGGGCTCCCTGCTCAGTGGGGAGTTTATTTCTGTCCCTGCCCCCTGCCCCTTCGCCTCAAATAAATTTTTTAAAAAGTGAAGTACTGATACATACTATATTGTGGATGAAACTTGAAAATGTTTTTATGTTTAGTGAAAGAAACTGGACCTGAAAGGCCACGTGTGGCATGATCCCATTTATATAAATGTCTCTCAACAAGGCAACTCCATAGAGATGGAAAGATTGTAAGTCAGAGGCTGGGGAATGACTGCTTCACGGGCATAGAGTTTCTTTTTAGGGTGAGGAAAATACTCTGAAATTAGGGCGGTATGAAGGGGGCTAAGGGCTATGAATACACTAAAAGATGCTGAGTTGTACACTTCAAAATGGTTGAAAGAATGGATTTTATTTTATGTGCATTTTATCACTTATACATGCTCATGCACGGACCCACCGGAGTGGCTGTGGGCCACACGTGGAAACGTAAGGACTGTGACTCTCCTGCTGTGCTCTGGGGTGCTAGGAGCACTGGGGGTTCCCTCGATCTTCCCCTGAGTCTGGAGCAGCAGACACACCCCCTTCCCCTGATGCTTGTGCTTGTCTGGCGTCGGGGAACGTGTTTATTTCATTTCCATCTTTACCTACCACACAGAGGTCTCATCCAAGCTGTGGGACACTAGGTTCCCACATCAGATTCCCAAAGATCCTCCACAAAGGCCCACCGAACAAAGGGCGTAAAATAGGAGGGGGGCAAGTGTGCAGAGATCCTATGTACCTCTCATTCAGTTGCCCCCAGAGTAAGCATGATGTAAGGATATGGAATTGTGTTGGTATAGACCTGTTTGGAGATGGATGCGTGATAGGACTTTAAGATTCAACAGTGATTCGTTT
Organism: Mellivora capensis; assembly: GCA_004024625.1. NCBI lineage: Eukaryota > Metazoa > Chordata > Mammalia > Carnivora > Mustelidae > Mellivora > Mellivora capensis. The sequence continues at coordinate 24,740 of PISX010016134.1, forward strand.
ATTGGGGAGCTCTGCGTTAGAGGCTTGTCTTACTGTCCAAAATATAGGGGCAGTGGTCAATACGATCCCGAGCCCAGCATGAATGTTTCAGTGCAGACACGCTCTTTAAAGAAAGCTTCTAGTGCTTAGAATCATGGGCTTGGGACTGCCTGGAATGAGCTTGGTAGCTGACCAGGGTGGACTTAACATGCCCCTTGGCTGGACTGCGCCTGACACATTTCTTTCTGACCCAGGCCCTGCTCTCTCTTTTCTTCGCGCATTTAATTTAGAAAACTTGAAATTGTGAATTCCCTCCCTGCTCCTTGAGATGTGGGTTTTCTAGTGTTTTGCCAGTTTTACTGTCCAGGAGTGTCTTTTTTCAAAGACCGGAGAGCTAGCTCTTTAAAGTTATCAGGAGACAGAGCGCCCAGGTCCTGTCATGGACGTGAGGAGGCGGGAGCCTAGCTTCTGTGAGCTCGGGGTAGCAAGCACAGAGGGCCTCCGTCTCGTCCAGCGTCTCCACCCGTGGCCTCCAGTAGGTCCCCACTAGCTCACCCCAGTGCTTCAAAATGCTCCCTCCCTTTGCCCCAGTGCAGTTGGGATCACTCGCTGTCCCCTATTGCCATAGTGTGGAATAAATTCTGCCGCGCCTGTTTGGTCGGGTGCTTTCTCGTCTACGTTTCTTCAGACGATGCTCTGACCTGAGAACATTCGGTGTAGCTACAGTCCGCTGTCTCCGGAAGGTGCTTACTCCTTGCATGCGTGGGAGAGCAGGTCGTCAAAGTGGAGCCGGAAGGAAGCGTCTGGACCAAGGGACTGGCTTGCCACAAGTTGGAGCTGAAATCTGTAGGGACGCATACAGGTAGAACCGTCGGCTAGGAGGAGCGTGACAAGCCAGGGGATCAGGTACCTCGAGACTTAGGGAAATAAAGGTAGCGGGAGAGTGGAAACGTCACTGCAGTAAAGAAAGGGACAGAATAGGGAAGTTCAGCCCCACTAACACCAGTTAACAGTCTGAGAGTTGCGGGGGAGAGCTTTGCAGAGGGCAGGAGATTCAAGCGTAGGGTGTGTTGAAAAAAATAAAGAGCAGGGGCGCCTGGGTGGCTCAGTCCATTAAGCATCTGACCCTTACTTTTGGCTCAGGTCCTGATTTCCTGGCTTGGGAGATCAAGCCCCACATCCAGGCTCTGGGCTTACCAGGAATCTGCCAGAGATCCTCTCCCTCTGCACCTTCCCCTGCTCTCTCTCTCTCTCTTACTCAAATAAATAAATGAATCTTTAAAAAATAAAATAAAGGGGTTTCTGGATGGCTCAGTCAGTTAAGCATCTGCCTTTAGCTCAGGTCATGATCTCAGGGTCTTGGGATCCAGCCCTGCATCAGGCTCCCTGCTCAGTGGGAAGCCTGCTTCTCCCTCTCCCAGTCCCCCTGCTTGTGTCCCCCCTCTTGCTGTCTCTCTTTCTCTTATCAAGTAAATAAATAAACAAGTCTTTAAAAAATAAAATAAATAAAAAAGGAGCAAATCTAGGCAGTGATCTGCGTACATGGCCTAAGACCCCAGCTAAAACTGTCTTTCCGTCTCACGGAAGGTACTGACTGAGTCCCAGGCAAACATATGCACGCTTCCAGCATACGTTTCAGGAACCAGCAGCCCAGAGGAGATAGAATCCCCATTAACAACACATTAACGCCTTTCGTCTACGTTTATGCTCACATTGGGACTTCTTTTTTTTTTTTTAACCCGAAATTATCTTTTCCATCCTTTCTGATCAGTCGTGCAACACTCCACTTCAAAAGCCTTTCTTGCTCGTCCCCATCTGGGTTAGCGCTTCCTCCTGTCTGTCCTGTGTGTACCCCCTGGTCCCAGATGGCACCTCAGAGGCTGATCCCAGTCCGCGGGAGGCCTTCCCTCTAGACGGTCTGTGCCTTGATGTCACCACATTTTCCCTTTCTCTATACCAGGTACCTCGTTTCTGCTAGAACATGTCTTGAAATGTGACTAAGGTAGGAGAGAAAATAGAACAAAAAATTTTGAATTTACTTGCTGCATTATGTCTTCATCAGTGATGGGAATGCCATTTCTTCGGTTGTATTAGAACAGAGTTTGACTAATAAAAGGCAATCACTTGACTCCTGTGGCTGCCAGGGCCTCACCCCTCCCTCATGTCTATCCTCTTTCTCACTCAAATGGGGCTATTTCAGTTTTTGCCAGAACCATCCCCAGATCTGTCAGTCTTAACCTTGGTAACCAATCACTGCCCTTTCCTGCTTTCAATGACGGCTTAGCTCTTGGACTGGACACGTGCCTGCTGAGAACGCACACGCAGACAGAAACCCAAGAAAAGAGTATGGCATTGGTTCAAACCATTCATAACCAGGAAAACAAGAATTATTGTAACTATGGGCCATATTGTTTAAAAAGGGGTAGGATACTAATTTGTTCCTCAGTATTCACTGTAGGCATGTAATCTTGTGCGTTTTTTTTTTTTAAACTTTCTTCTTTGCAACAAAAATTGCTTGCATTGCTTTGCCTTTTCCTTTTTTGCTATTCTTCCATAATGCTATAAAACAAACAAACAAAAAGGTTAAATGCAATTAGTTAATAAACTAGTTTATCTTGTGTATGCAGCGTTATGCAGTTTTTTCTCCTTTTTCGTACAATTTGCCATCCTTCAAATTTTAAATGTTACTTTCCCCCACTTCCTTTTTTTCCTAAATGATTGTAGATAGCAGCCCAAGGGCTCAGGTGAAGTGAAATGGCATAGACTTGTCTGTATTAGGTGGTCAGGGAGGTTGTAGTAGAAAGAGGCGTTTGGACTAAAGTAGAGAGCTAGGAGAAGAGAAGGAAACTGTTGCCTGGAGCCGCGGTCTCTGTGTTTCTCCACCTCCCTGCTGGCCTGCAAAGTCCATGTCTGGCTAATCAGGAAGGAAGCTCTGCACCTTCTACCCTCTGTTCTTTCCCTATAGGAAGCGAGGTGATTTATCTAATTTCTGGGATTGAAAGATGACTTGGCATGTACCCAGTCCAACCTCCTCCTTACCTGTGTTTGGGGGGAATGTCCTGAGAAAATACTCCTTCTTTTCCCTCCCATGAAGTGAGTTCAGCGCAGCAAGGGCCGGGAGGAGAAGGCTGCTGGTGTGGGACGCTCGCGACCTCACTTTCGGGCTGAAGGTGTTCAAACTACAATGAGGACACCAGTTTTATGAGTAACAAAGCAGCTGTTTTTATTTCTATCTCTCTGAATAGTGTGTGTGCTTCTTAGCTGGTTCAAAACTCAGTGGGAGGCAGAAGAACATAATTAGCCATCACCCACCAACCCCGGCCGTGGTCAGTGTGCTTTACCTGAACGTATCCCTTGGGTAGATGAGTACTCTGGTAGCAAACAAACAACCGGAAGCTTTAAGTCTGCATAATAAGATATCACTTTACATTAGTTTTGGACTTAAAAACAATAGCAAGTCAACTGAAGAATGGTTAAAGGATTAAAGGGTATGAATAACCCACCTTATACATAAGACATGTTCTTTTTTTTTTAAGATTTTATTTATTTATTTGACAGACAGAGATCACAAGTAGGCAGAGAGGCAGGCAGAGAGAGAGAGAGAGGAGGAAGCAGGCTCCCCGCTGAGCAGAGAGCCCGATGCGGGACTCGATCCCAGGACCCTGAGACCATGACCTGAGCCGAAAGCAGAGGCTTCAACCCACTGAGCCACCCAGGCGCCCCAGGACGTTCTTATCTTGAGCATTAACAGGTCACGATCTGGGGTCATGAGATGACGTGTTGTATTCAGGAAGCTAGGGGCAAGATAATAAAGTTGAGAACATCACAGCTGACTCTGTTATTCTCTGGGAAGAAATCAGAGCTAGGTGAGATTTCTGGGTCCTTCGTGGGGTGACGTTGATGTCACCAAGACCCCCTCAGAGGCAGGCATAGCACAGATCACATCACTGTGTAAGTCACACGTCCATGTTACCAGCATCTCTCCCTGCCAATGCAGGGTTGATCTGAGGGGTCATCCAGTGGTCTGAATGGACAATGAAAGTTTCAAGCTTTGCGTCTGGAAATCCATTTTGAGTGGTGGAAATCTCTTTGTTCAGGAGGCTTTCTTTTGTTCAAATAGAATTGAGGAGATGTGGAATGAGCCTCTCGAGTCACAACTCCTTTTACTATTCTAGAAGTCCTTATCAATATCTAACACTCTTAAAAGAATCGTGAAGACCATGTATCTACTGATATGCTTCTCGGATCTTGGCGTGAAGATAAAACTCTTTGAACTTGAGTCAAAAAGGATATTCAAATTATTATCTCCGTGTGGTTTTATGTCCTTCCCATCCAGCATACCCTCCAGTCCACATGGCATTGGCAAATCCACATAATTTGAGGGAACATCTATATTAGTTGGGGGCTTTTCTCATCACGTAGATATTTCTGAGCACCAGCTGCTCCCCACGCTCAGGTAGGAGCTGCCATGTGGGCTAAGGTGGGCGTGGTCCCGACTCCAGAGCCACCTGTCAACCACATCGGAAAGTGTGTCCATATAAATTGTGGTGAGTCACCAGAGGAGAAAGAAATCACTACCTCGGACGCATGTAGATAACAGGATATTAGTTTATACTAGGAGTCAGCGAGGGCTCTACTAGGAAGCACCTGTTAAGGGGGCGGCTGAAGGAGGCGTGGGAGCCCCGGGACAGTGACAGGAAGATTACTGGAGCAGAGGGGACTCCGTGGGACAGTGTGGAGGCCCAGAGGGGAGGAATTGCTCGGCCGAGTGTGGTTCAGAGAGCACAGACCTTAGAAGTGAGAGTGGTCAGGAGGGCCTGCCGAGGATTTTGTGCTGGACCCCAGATCCCTCGGTGTTGTTTGAAGGACTCGTCAGAGGCAGGGAGGGCGCGGGGTGTGATGTGGTCAGGAGACGGGGCTTCTCACGGGGGCTGGGCTGGGCAGGCCTCCCTTCCTGTCCCTCGGGGGCTGTGGGGAGCTCAGCTCCTGCCTGATGAAACACGAGTCTCTGGGCTCCTCATGCTCGGCAGCTTCTTCATCTTCTTCAGACAAGAAAGAAGCCTAAACCCTCCTCTTCCAGTTCTAAAATTATTAGCAAACAAGGGTGTGCTTTTCCTGAAAATTGTCACGTCAGACCAAAATTACACTGAGTTCCAGGACAGGATTAGATATCTGTGAGACTGAGAGCCCACAAGAGCAGGACAGAGTGGGGTGAGGGCGGCCTGCCTTCCTGCCCTTGCACCTCAGGGTGCGTGTGTGTGTGCACACGCGTGTGCGTGCGCCTGCATGCCCTGGTTTGGAGTTCCCACGTGTGCCCTATGCACGTGTCGGGTGCTGATATCCTTCCTCTTTCTCTACAAAATCCAAATCTTTCCAAAGTCTGCTTGTTATAACAGCGTTTTTCCACTCGCCTTTGTTCAGAAACGGAAACTCCCCAGTGAGTCCCAGGCTCGTTTTTCCTCCTTGGATCGTTCCAGGTCGGGTGCATCACACATTGGACTGATGCCAGGGGATGCTTTCTTCTGCCTGGGCTTTGCTAGCTCCTATAAACACCGGGGGCTCCGTTCTCTTGAGATGAGGAATTTTTCTCCTTCTCTCCAACAGTGAAGGCTTTCTTTTTTAAAATATTTTATTTATTTATTTACAGAGAGAGGGAGACAGCCAGAGAGGGAACACAAGCAAGGGGAGTGGGAGAGGGAGAAGCAGACCTCCCACAGAGCAGGGAGCCCGATGCAGCGCTCGGGCGATTCCAGGACCCCGAGATCACAAACTGAGCCGAAGGCAGACGCTCAATGACTGAGCCCCGCCAGCATCCCAACAGTGAAAGATGGATTTCCTCTCCAGTTACTTGAGGCAAACATTACAGTTCCAAGTTTATTAAATTTTCTCCCCAAAAATATATAGTTTAGTCTCATTATGGACTGTTACTTTATTTTGTTGATTTGACTTTGACCCAACTTTAAAGATAACAGACCTGGGATCGTCATGCTGAGAAGGCTTTGCCTCCTTCCCATGCCTCCTCCAAGACAAAGGGACGCTCCATTCGCCGAGGTCTTGCTTTTGTGGGGGGCTACCTTAGCCACAGCGTCAGGGACACTAACCACGAGGCTATCCCAGAGTTCACACAACAAAAAGGCTTTCAGACCAAATTAAAATGACCAAATAACATAGCTCATGGGATTAATTAAAATACTGAGCAAGAAGTGAGACTGGAAAGAGGTAAGTTAATATAGTAGATAGCGTAAGAAGGGTAAAAGGGCCACACTCCCGAGTCCTGATGCGGACATCGTTCATAAGTCCTGCCCCCCTCTTGCTGCATCAGCCTTCTCAAGGGATGGCTTGCTGATGAGGACCCGACTCGTGGTCAGAACAAGGGAGGGCCGCAGAGGAGAATCTCTTCACCTAAGGACACACCTACGGTCCCGAGAGTTGCAAGGGAAGTGTATTGATGCAGGAGAAGGTGCCAGTCGCCTTGTTGAACACCTTCGGGTCTTATTTTTGTTTCTCAAGTAGAGCATGTGTAGGATCCCAATGGAGCCATATTGGGTATCAACCAATGGTGGCCAGTGTCAGTGTGAGAAAGTTCTTCTCTAAAGGTGGCGAGATCATGAAGGGGGTCTTCCCATCCCTTGGTATCTTTAAGCAGCCTATTTTTGTTCTGCTGTGTCTTCTATTTTTTTTTTCTATCTTTGGTGTGTCTCACATATTACTAATTAATGTCTGTACTTACCCGATCCTATGAATTCCGTCCATGTCTCACCAGCTATGTCTTACTCATTATCTATAGTAAACCTCTCCTATGGTTTTCCCTATAACTTGTACGCTTACTTCTAGCCTCTTACTGCCTGTGCTTAATAATTCTTATGAATTCCATCCATCCAGTTTGTTTTCCCATCTTCTGTAGCAGAACTGAATATTCTCAACAGTACAGAAAATGCCATTATAGAATACCATTAGCTGAGCCGTCTAATTTGATTAGTGTCATAATCACAAAATCCATTCTTTCTATCCCCTACTCTTTCCTCTAGCAGAAAAAAATAAAGGAGAATTTGCATATTTTAGTGATATGGAGAGATGCTTGTGGTAGTTCAGGTGAGAGACGATGGCATCTCGGCTTGGGCTGAAAGTACAGGATAGTGAGAAATGGATGAGATTGAGAGGGACTCAACAGATCCAAGGGACCGAAATTGAGTGACGTTTACAGCAGAGAAAGATATGAAGGGTAATTCCCCAGTTTCTGGATCTACACATGTATCATTTACTAAAAGTGTGTGAGAAGACTAGAAGAGGACTAATTGAGGAGTGGGGTCAGGAGGATACCTTTTTAACAAATCAAAGGCTTGTGGCCTCCCTACATCAAGAAAATCTTTGGCGCCATTTTTCCAATGGCATTTGCTCACTTCCTGTCTCTGTGTTGCATGTTGATAATTCTTGTAATATTTCAAACTTTTCCATTATTATTTTTGTTACAGTGATCTGTCACCAGTGATTATGACCCACTGAGGCCTCAGGTGGTGGTCAGCATTTTGTGGCAATAAAGTATTTTTTAATGAAACTATGCACATTTTTTTAGACATGATGTGACTGCATAGTCAATAGACTTCAGTACAGTGTAAACATAACTTCTGCCTGCACTAGGAAAACAAAAAATTCATTTGATTTGCTTTATTGCGATATTCGCTTTATTGCAATGGTCTGGAACTGAACACACAATGTCTCTGAGGTCTGCCTGTAATGTGTGCAAATTCCGTATTGGAATTATGCTGAGGGATAATTAGTATTGGAATTATGCTGAGGGAGATGCTGAGTTGGTAATTAGTTAAATATTACTGTGAAACTTAGAAGACAAATCTGTCAAATATATACAGTGAGAATATTTCTACATATAGATGATATTAAATACCATGAAATTGAATGATTTCATCTAGGAAAAGAATGTAGAAGGGATGAATGAATGAATCAATATTATAAGCCTATGTACATACATACATACATGTTATCATGTACCCTATGCAGGTCAAATTTTTAATTTTATAATTTTATTTTTTTATATTTTATTTATAATTTTATAATACATCCGTTTAGCTAAGCTAAAACTAGGTTTCTCGGAATTTCCTTCCATAAAAATTTTCAGGTTAGCTTCATGCACATGAGATATTTTTCATGAAATCTGGAAGATTTGGAAGCAGCAGCCACATGCTTTTTAAACATGGGAGGTCCGTGAAGGACATAAGCTGCGGCTCACATGCTTGGCTTGGGAAAATAGCCAGGCCCCACCTCCTCCAGGCCCAGCCCGAGTTTCTCCTTCAGCTTTTACAACTCTTGGGTCAGATGAATGTTTAGCTTCTGGTGTGAGTTTCGCGTGAGCTTCTCCGGTAGGACATGTCCGTTTCTAAGTTGGAGGCTCGGACAGAGTCAGAGGCTGGCGACTGTTGTCTTGGTTTCTCTCTGATGCTGGTAGGTTTCAGCTTGCCTTGCTCCCTTCACTCATGTACATCTTCAGTGTCCAGTGGACTTCTCTCTCCAGCCATAAACGAAGAAGCATCAACCTCACATAGACCATTTTACCAACTTCCAGATGCTCCTTTGATTGATTGAGCCATGAGTGATACAGGTGAACAACCTTTCTCTTTATTATTTTGCTGTTGGGCTGCCGCGGGTGGTGGTAATAGTACTGTAGCATCAAGAACGGAGGAGCAGAATGAACTTGACAAGCTACAGAGGACAAGGCCAGACGTGGTACTGTTCTCTATGGTAGTGGGGATGGAATTCTACAAACTCCAAATTACTCTGGTCAGCCTACTTCCCATCAGGTTCTGCCATGAAGGAGATCAGAAAACATGAGAAATAAAGGACGGGAGACTAACTTACTCACGTCTCAATTCCTGTCAGCAGTGACCTTTCCCTTCAGAAGTGGTGGTCAGTTTCCAATCCAGGCTGATCCCATCCCTCCTAGAGCGCCCCCTTGTCCCACCCGCTGAGGAACTGGCACTCCCATGATCAGGCTCTAAAACACCAATAGCTACTCCACCGAGCCCTTCCGTGGAGGGCTGCATCCTAATTTTGCAGCATTTAGGTTTTGATAACTCCAGCTCCTTCTTTTATTACCCCTCAGCTTTAGAGCTGGCTGCTAGATGCTTCCTGCAAGTATCACCTTAGTGTTTCCTCTGTATTCCATCTTTTCCTTTTCAGTTGTTGAACACCAGATTATAAAATCTCTGTATTAATTTTAATCTCTTCGTCTATATGGAGTGGTGTCCTTTGTCTTGTGTGGACCCTGTCTGATACATACTGCCTATCAACACATGTGAAAACATGTTGGAGGAGTACCTGATAGTTGGGAGAAAATTATCAAAGACAATTTCTTTAAGGAGCGGGTATCTGAGCTGAATTTCCAATGAGGAAATATTTATAGAATGTTTTACCAAGTTCCTAGTACAAATAAAAATATTCAAGATGCATATTTTTCTCCTGCTTGCATATATTGCCACAGTGACTGCTATTTTTGATTATTATTAATACTACTATTATGAGGGGTAATAAGGGATTGTACAGCTAAAAGGGTTCTGGAAACGGGGGATGTGGTCATGCTGGGGCACGAGATGAGGACACAGAAGGGCACCTAGAACAAGTAGATGCACAGAGAGCATGACATAGGGAAGGGCAAGTCATTCAGTGTAGATGGGCTTCCAGATGGAAGAGGAAAAGTTGAAGGGAGTGAGGGCACAACAAAGTGCGTGAATTATGAGAATAGGTTGGCATTTGGTTCTGAGAAGGACCGGGAGCTGGTAGACCGACGGCTGACATTCCATACACAGCATTCTCTCTGACCGAAGTCCAGTCACGTTTCTGAGGGAGACACACGTGGTTTTGGGTGACCAGGAAGGAGTCTGTGCACGATTTCCGGTGCAGGGTAAGGTTGTTGGACATGAACTGGTGAGAGTGGGTGTGAGGAGGACAGAAGGGATTTGGAAGTCAGAAAGTAGGATCGGCAGTGTTGGTGACTGATTTGGTATAAAAGGAGAAAAATAAGAAGAAATTAACTTGCAGAGCAAGGTTTCTGGCAACGACAAGTGTTTGTGTGGAAGAGCCAGCCATCAGAAAAATGCTTCTAGAAAGAGGAATAGAGCTGGACTAAGATTCTTAGTTCAGTTTAAAACCTGATCCATGTTTTGGTCCATTTGGGCTGCAAAGTACCGTAGCCTGGGTGGCTTGTCAACAGCGGAAATGTACTGCTCACAGTTCCGGAGGCTGGAAGTCTGAGACCAGGGTGGCAGCACGGTCCGGTGAAGGCCCTCGCAGACGTGTCCTTGAATCCTCGTGTGGGGGCAGGGCCAGGGATCTCTCTGGAGCCTCTTTTATAGGCACTAATCCCATTCCCGACGGCCCAGCCCATGACCTTAAGTACCTCCCAGAGACCTTCTGATACCGTCTCCCACGCAATAAGATTTGAACATATGAATCGTGGGGACACAAGCATTCAGACACTAGCTACGTGTTTTAGCTATCTGTATGAGCTAAGTTCTGTAGGTGTAGCAGGTGTGTCTGTCTTGTTCAGGCTTATATTCCTGAGAGCCGCTATTGCGTCAGGCAGACGTCAACCACACCAGCACTGTTCAGGGAAGGAATGATGTTTGGTTGTGAAGGAAAGAGTGAGCTATGAAGTTTTTGTACATAAATAATAAACGTTCCCAAATAAGAATCTAGAAAAAAAGAAATAAGTGGGTTTGATTGGGGGGTGGGGGGAAACGACAAAAAACAACTAATCACTAACTTAAAAAAAAAAACACACACAAAAAAAACCCTAAGTTTTATATTGCCAAGAAAATAGTTTGTATTGCAAAGCCATTTGCAAAAATGCGTATTGTTATCTCCAGAGCTCAACAACATCATGTTTTGTAGATGGATTCATTCATCTTGTCAAAAAGTGAGTGCTCTGTCCAGGCTCTGCTCTCAAACTCTGTGAATTCCGTAACGAAGAGAACAAAGTTGATGCCCTTACGGTGCTTACATTCTCATGGGATGAGATGAACATACAAGTAGCAAATTATGTTGTGTGTCGTAAGCAATCAGTCCTGTGGAAAAATAATCAAGAAGGGTAAGGATGTAGGGAGTATCAGAACCAGGACAAGGCCGGCTGTTTCGTTTAGAGCAGTGAGGTTGCTGATAAGGTATTCATTTAGTGGGTGCCCCGAGAAGGGTAATAGCAAGTCAGGTCATTGTGAGGATGAGAGGGCTGATTGGTTCAGACAAAGGGGTCAGCAAATTCTCAAGTACGGTCATGCCTTTCAGGTAAGAGGAACAGCCCTGATAGGATCTGAAGCCACAGTGGTGACCCAGCGAGCAGCTCCTGGAAAATTGTGTCTATCCAACTCATAGAGATGAAGCTAACAGCTAACATTGAACTTGTGTACAGTGACCTATAAGCATGGAAAAGGATGCCTAACCAAGTTAGAAAGCAAACAAAAATTAGAGTAATTTGGATTTTGGCCTAGTAAATGAACAAAACAGATGATGTATCATGATGGTGAAAATATAGGAAAATGACCCATATTACATTCAGCTCAAGGGGAGTGCACGTTTGGACAATTTTCCGAGCACTAGCCTACTTAGAAAATTTATATTTTAATGTTTTGGCCCCGTCATTTTAGTTCTGAGAGTTTATCCCAATAACATTATCAGGGAGAAACTTAAAGATATATATATGAGGAAGTTTTTATTAGAAGACTGCATAAGGAGAGGAGAAGGGAGTTGAGGGAAATTGGGGGGGAGATGAACCATGAGAGACTATGGACTCTGAAAAACAACCTGAGGGTTTTGATGGGGCAGGGGGTGGGAGGTTGGGGGAGCCAGGTGGTGGGTATTAGGGAGGGCACGCATTGCATGGAGCACTGGGTGTGTTGTAAAACTATGGATTCTGTTACGCTGAAAAGAAATGAAATTTTTAAAAAAAGGTTATTCAAAAAAAAATAGAAAACTGCATAAGATAATGACAAATATGGAAATCCCCTAACTTAGTAAATTGTACTCCGGTACCTCAATTCAATAGACTATTAGGCAGCCATCAACTATGGAAGCCATCCCTGGCAGAGACCATGGAAGAGCCCCAGTATCTGTCTTCCCCTCTTTCGTGATCGAAACTCCATGTTCTTAGCTAGCCATCCTTTGGCCATGTGGAACAAACACTTAACTTCTCCATTTCTGTGCCGCCCCGAGTTACTCTGTGACTTCGTGATTGTTCTTGGCTTTCAGGAAGGGAAGGGGCCCGAGTCTTCTGTGTCTTCCTCTTTCTTGCTGGCCGGAGGGCTGCACTCGGGGTGCCAGTAAGAGCTGCGTCTCTGACCAAGACGGGATCTCTGAGATACAAAATCCTCAATGAGGAGGACAGAGGGACAGCCTGAGGACTCTCCCTGCCCCCCAGTCAGTCCTGGATGGCTTCCCCCTGCCTACCCCCTACCCCCTCACCCCCAACCAGCTCTCGCTGTTTGCCTTACTCATCAGAATCCTCAGCAGTTATTTAGAAAAAAAGAAAAGTGCAGGTCATAGAGTATTGTACATGGTTATGTTTCTGAACACATCTGTAAGATTGTGTATGTGGGGAGAGAGAGGCAGCAGGATGGAGGAAAGAGAACATGAACCATTTCACAGAACACACGGTTTTTCACTTCCCTCTTTATAACTCTCAATTCTAAAGGGATATTGTTACATCATCATATTCTCAAGATTAAAACAAAGAAAAGCTTTTTTTTTGTTAGTGCTTGTGTAAATTGGCCTACATTTGCAGTTTGAATGTTAAAATAATGAATATACAGATGCAGATATACATTGGTAATTTTTTAAAAAAATATTCATTTCAATGTTGAAAATATTCAACATGTTGAAATGTTGAATATATTGACATTCTGACAGTTTTTTTAAAAATTACCACTTAGGAATAGATTCACAGTGTCCTTTATATATGTTTTTAGGTGAACTTATAAGTGAACTTGGAAATAATAGATTTTTAACATTCTAGGGTTCACAAAAAACACTACTTGTAGTTCATTACAAAATATTATTAAACATATCCTATGGCCAAGTTAGACATAAGTCAAAATTAATGAGAACCCAGTCTGTAAATATAAATGTGGAGTTCCAGGTGAAATATCAGTAACATGATCTCAAATGGAGAATAAATGAATGACCCTCTATGACAAAGATGCCATCCCAAGAACATAATCATTGCTTAATATCAGGATACTTATTAATGTGATCATATTATTTATCCATTAACTATTCTTTTCTGTTTTTCTATACTTGAACTTTGTTTTGCAGTGAAAATGATTTACTTCTCCAATAGAATGAGAAAACAAATATCATTTTCAAAACAATTTATTAAACACTAACTCAGCAACACTATGGCCATGGTTTTCACATGGCGTTTCAGGGTGTGTGGGCAAGTGGGAATTTTGGTAGAAAAATATTCACATTCAAACATTAACCTTTTAAAGTAGTAGATTCACAGAAAACAGAATGGCTCAATTTTCCTGAAAAAATTAGAGAGAAGAAAACATAAGTAAAGATGTTATTGGAGGTAAGACATAAATAGTACTAATCTCTACTATGAGGTGTGCCTTCACAGAAGGGCCATGAGCCCTTCATCCCCCAAGGGGAGGATCTGCCATGAGCCTCACGGTCTCAGCATGGACCCAGCAGCCATTAGTTGGCCCCGTGGTCCAGGCGGGCCTTGTCACAAACAGAGGAATGAGACTCGGCCCACCCGACTTCTTGGGGAGGAAGCCACACATCAGCTGCCCGTACAAGGCCAGCTGTTTTATGCACGCATTGGAACTAAATATTTTCCACTCACTAGGTAGATCCTTGAGAGACATGAAGGCTGAAGGGTTTTCTAGCTGGCTACCATTAGACTTATAATTTCTGGTAATTTCAAAAGAAAGCAGAGTTTTACCAGGGCCATTAAGAAAATGCAGAGGTGACCGTGGCTAGTCGGCGGCTGCCCTCTGTCCCTGCTCTCCACTCTCTCTAGATTATATGTACAGACTCTGAGCAGGGAGCACCCAAGTCTGCTTCTTGGAGACGCTTACCTGAGACACTTCAGATGGATTTTAATTCCCAGGAAAGAGGTAGAAATATCGCGTCATGGATAATCTCTCAATCGTGGGCATCTGGATCATTGCATTGGGTTTCTCAAATGCATTTTGAACCTGAGGTAGTAAAGAAAATCTTGAGATTAAGGCTGTGGCCAGGTAATACACAGAAGAAATTCTGAGCTTTTCCTTGGCTATATAGTGCATACATGAACAAAATAGTATCATCAAAGGCATTTTCTGAATAAGCAAGGCTCAGAGCCCGTGAAGCTCACGCTGGTTCCAAGCGACACTTCAAAAAAAACCTCCTCTTTAAGCGAACCTGGGGTACGGGAAGGCATGTCACGATGGCTTAAGAGCTTTCAGGATTCCCCCCAAAAAAGGGTTTGAAAATGGTTGCACAGTTTTCCAGGGCGTAACACTGAAAAGACAAGAAGACCCCTACCTTTCGGAAAATCTCCTCCAAATGGTGACAACAAGAGTACTCTCCCAAGTAGTGGATAAGTTGGGAAATGAAGACAGACCCCTCTGTGTTCAATCTCCAGGAAACGTTATCTGCAAAGGAAAAGCATTAAAATATTGGGAGATGGGGCCTTTGTGCAAGTGTGGAGGAGTCTCAGAGTCATAGCTATTGGACACAGTTTGATGCCGGTGTGTTGAAAGAGAGACAAGTCTGGATAAAGCTGGATGTCAGGTCTCTCCCGCAGGTGCAGAGGAGACCCTCGTGGGGCCTCAGTCACGAACGTCCCGCACATTCCTAAGCACAGAGCTATCCCCCACCGCTGCAGGGAGAGGGGAAGAATGGAAGTCCTTCCAGCACTTACTGTACAATCAGGAAAAGGAACCTAGATCTCGCTGTTCCTTGAGTCTGGACCCCTCATCCACACCGTTGGCTACGCTAGTGCTCGCTTTAGCAGCACATATTCTAAAATTGGAACGACACACTGTTGGCTACTGTAAGAGCTGACCGGTACTTTTTTACCAGGAACATCTTTGGAGCACCTGCTTCTCCTTGCCATTGCAGTGTGATCCAACCTCTCCCATCACCAAAATGCCAGTCGTCTCCTGTTTGTCCCTTTCCCTGCGGCTGCCTCCCTTCCCGGGCTCGTCTTGCTCACCAGGCGCTCGCCCTCCTAGCCCGCGCACTGCGAGCTGCTGTCTCCCTACCGCCCGCCCTAACTTCACGTGGGGCTCTCCCACGGCCAGCTCTGACCTCCAAGTCATTAGACCTCATGGTCACTTACTGCACCTCACCTTTACCTGATACCTCATTCAAATCAGAAAGGCCATAGCCCCCACAGATTCTTCCCAGTATTCTTTCCGGGTGACAACACATACTCTTCTTACTTCACTTTCTTATCCTCCAACCATACCTCCTGAGTCCACTGTGCCGCCTGGGCCTTCGTTCTCTGCAGTTTAGCCTCTGCTTTGGGATGTCTTCTCGGTCTGTTCTCTGTTTCTGGATCATCTTGCCCATTGTTAGAACACTGAAGGTAATGCTTAGGCAAGCATCTCCCCAAATCCTGATGCCGATTTCTGTTCTGCAGAGTAGCTCTCCTTGCAACTCTCTTCCTTTCCTCCTGAAGTATGCTGAAGGCATCTCACACTGTCTCGCAGGATTCCCATTTTGTCGAAGGTACATGATCATCTCTGGTGACCTCGGGTGGCCTGTGTCACCCTGTCTTATTCAGCCACCATATCCACTAAACAGCAGGTCGTACAAATTTTCCATCCTAATTATTTCTGGATTCAACAGCTATGTCTTCCTGAGCCTGGCATAGTCACCTGTGGCCTGTGAGACCGTGGTCACATTCTAACCTGTCTCCCCATGTCGCCTCTCCCTATGCCGTAACCCATTCCCCATAGAATCCCCAGAGTGGACATCTAAAGATGTCGATCTCATCTTTTCGTGGGGTATGTTTCACCAAAATTTCCTATTACTATTAGTATAAAGAAATATTAGTAGTAAAGCATGTCAACATTAAAGATCAAATCCTTCCCTAACATATGAGGCTTCAAATTATACTGTCCCTGCCTAGCCCTCCAACCTCCCTCTTGGTACCAGCCCCTGGCTCAGTGCTCCAGACACACTGGCCCTGTTTTCCAAGCTCCTCTCTTTCCCAGGACTTCTGTGTCCACTGTCCTTCTCTGACCACTGACACAGTTCACTCCTTCATTTTTCAACATATTTTTCCTGAAAGCACATAGCACGGTTGACAACCATTATTTATTTGTATGAGGCTGTGCATGGGTTTTCCACTCAGTTCATCTTGGCCCCTCTGTTCTGACTACACTGCATAAGGCTCATCCAGCCCGTTGGCTTCAGCTGCACCATGTGCCTGGAGCTGGTCCGTCTCAGTGCATCAATCGCTATGTGTACAGAAAGGAATGGAGGACTTACACATAGGCAACTCCCTGCCCTTAACTAAAATAGTCTCTTAGAGCATGCATCAGGCTGCATATGCTTTTTTAACTTCCTTTAGTAGCTAAAAGTAGAGAGCTCTTCTTTCCAATAAAACTTTATTCAAACTCCAACAGGTAAGACAAAGTAGAACTGCTCTGGGTATGGAATGGGTGTTCCTGGGACAACCTGTGTCCTGTTTCCCCAGATGAGACTCAGGGCATCCTCTTGGGCCAGCAGAATCTCAAGTCCTCCCTGGACCCACAAATCAGAACTCTATTGTAGGGATATTCTGGGCACATCCAGGTTTGTATTCACTACACCAGAGCACTTAGAACTGTGACTTGTGTGGGGCACCTGGGTGGCTTAGTCAGTTAAATGTCTGCCTTCAGCTCAGGTCATGATCTCAGGGTCCTGGGATCGAGCCCCACATCGGACTCCTTGCTCAGCGGGGAGTCTGCTTCTCCCTCTCCCTCTGCCTGCTGTTGCCCCTGCTTGTGCTCGCTCTCTATCAAATAAAATAAAATACAAAATCCTTAAAAAGAATTGTGACTTAGGTAAACTAGATTCTGGAAGTTGCTCAGGTTCTGTAAATCACTCATAAAACAAAATCATAGATGACCATTAAATAGATTTCCCACAGGTTTGACCATGATCGACTCCATGTATCTTCTCTTTCTATCTTCTGTTTTGTCTTTCCTGCCAAAGGAGGATTTTCTGTCATTGGCTACATTATATTGAAGTCAGGCATTGAATGTTAACTAATTTTTTAAGACTAGATTCAGATAACCAGCCAAGAGGTTCTAGAATATGTGAAGCAAGTGTTACAAGTGTTACTGATTGCCTTGTTTAATTGCTAGTAGATGATCAGGTGACCAAACCATGGGACTAAAATACACTTCTGGGCCAGTGCTATATTCAGCAACAAGCAAACAAACAAACAAAAACCAACTCTTCGTTTAGTTAAACTTACACTGGTTTAAGTTCGGATCCTCACCAAAGTCCAGTTTACTTTGAAAGTTTCCTCCAAAATCAAGACTTAGAGCTTTCAAGTTATAAAAGTAATCTCAATGTTTTAAACCTCTTCTGTACATCAAACCTATCGTTAGAGAAGAAATGCTCTGCTATTAGTGATCAGGTAGGATCCTAGCCAAGTCTGGGATCTGGAAACTGATAGGAGATGGAGAGACTGTTCTCTGAAATCACTTACGTGGAGTTGAAGATTTAAAAGCGATGAAGTCCTTCTCTACATGGGTCTTTCTTATGGCATCACTGGAGATGTAGTGCTTCGAGGGCTGGTAACATGTCCACGCAAGTGCTTCTCCCATATCGGTCACCCAGACGGCCCCGTCACCTCCTGGGAGAGACACCCGTGTCTTATGAAAGAAGTTACACACACAGACACACACACAGAATCTCTTCTACCATGCTACCCTTACTGCAGTACATTCCAATATGGGATTTATTAAAAATGCAAGTGTGTTACTGCTAGAAAAACCACCTCACTGACTGCGGAACATACAGAGCCCACTTATATTTAGAATGACCCAAAGGACCAGGACCAGACACTCGTTATTATTCTAGTGTGCTTCACACCTCTTAAAAATTATACAGGCTTAATTTTTTTTTAAGATTATTTATTTATTTTTTTGAGAGAGAGCAAGCAAGTATGTGAACACACAAAAAAGCAGCAGAGAGGGAGAAAGAGACTTCCTGCTGAGCAGAGAGCCAGATGTGGGGCTCAATCCCAGGACCCTGGAATCATGATCTGAGCTGAAGGCAGACCCTTAATGACTGAGTGACCCAGGCGCCCCCAGACTTAATTTCTTCCTTGACTGGACATGAGTGCAATTCTAAAATGTTGTCTCTGTCACTCGTCCCTGGGAACATGAAGGCAAGCTGGAAGGCGAATAGAAGAAGGTTCATGTTCCCTCCCTGGGTGCCCCCACCCCTACTCACTGCCTCGGCAGGCCTGCGTGATGATGACCTTGGGCTTGTCCTTGAGACCGTGGCAGCTACGGTTGTTGAAAATCTGGAAGATGGTGTCATCGGGAAGAATGTCCGGCTCTTCATCTCTGTGCTTCCTGCCACAGATCCCGTCCAGGGTGCCATGGGACATGAATACCAGGAACGTGCTGTCCGAGAACTGGTGCTCCTGGCGGGTGGCGAAGTTCTTCATCTCCGTTATCATTTCCTGAAAGAGTCTCTGGAGTTACTACCTAGGAGCTCTCCATATACAGTTTGTGCTCAGAGAGTAGACAGAGAGGCATTAACGAATCAGATGGCATGGACAGAATGGAATTGTAAGAGAAATTTCATCCCGACATAAAACCAGAAATTTGGACATATAGAAGGTAAAGGTTCACAGGGTTTTTTGTTTTGTTTTGTTTTGTTTTTCAAGACTTATTTATTTATTTGAAAGAGAGAACGAGAGAGGGGATTAGGGGAGGAACAGAGGGAGAGAGACTCTCAAGCAAACTCCATGCTGAGCACAGAGCCCAACACGGGGCTTAATCTCAGGATGCTGAGATCACAACCTGAGCCGAATCCAAGAGTGCAATGATTTCCATCCAGTGTGTAGCCCACTGGTTTTCAGTGGACACCTAGGCTGGGGGAGGTGCTGGGAGGTGGAGTATAAGGAGGGGCACATGAGGTGGCAGGTCTCCCACGGGAAGGCTTTGCTTTCATCTGTATTACATGTTGGGGTTCCCCCAAGTTTTCATTAAAAAAGAGTGAGACAGAGTAAGGGACTGGTTCCTACTGACATAGAGATACTTAACAAATTCCTTCTGAGGTTTAAAATGATCTGTCCAAAGTCACCCATGGTATTTTTTCGGTAGAGCCAGGATCACAACTTTCTGTGTATGTGAGCGCTCACGGTTTTTTGTTGTTGTTGTTTGTTTGTTTGTTTGTTTGACTGCATACTTGGCTTTACATTTAGACACATAATACTGAAATTGTAAAGGGCTCAGGGTTGTGTCTCACAAAGACTATTAAGTCATTTGTGCCTCCCTAATGGAAAGCATTGGAAAGATCCAACATTTTTAGTGAAGTACTACTCTATAAATCTTTGCTAGTGAAAATGTGCATTGGAAGAGGCTGAAACCCAGGGGTGCCCGTTCTGGAGAAGGAGAATTCCTGTAACATGCACTATGCTCTTCCAGCTGTGAAGGAAGAAGTCCAAGAAGGAAAGGGAAGGAAGGAAGCTTATCCCACTGTCCTAAGGCATTACCAGAGCTGTGAGATTTTCCTTTATAACCACCGAATATCCAAGGTTTTCAAGCAGGCCTTGCATCCCCAAAATGTCGTTTTCAGAGCCTTCTCGCTCAGAAAGATGGTCAAATTCTTTGTTACAAATGATGAGGGCCAGGCGTGTTCGGCCCTCCTTCTCCATCACTGGATATATCTGCAAATAACAGGCACAGGGTGAGTTCCATGTGGCCTGCCCACTTTTGCCTCTGAAGTCCACCCAAAGCAGACCTTAGGATTACAGAACAGATGCCTAAAGAACTTGGGGTTGGAAATAGGTACTCAGGAAGAAAGACATATGACTCTAGACTGAAAATGTGTACCACAGTTGAGCATGCACTCTGGAGACCTGGCTTTGGTGGGTCGTGGGGAGGAGTTTCAGGGATGTTGGAGGATGTGCTAAAACAGACAGGAAATTGGATGGAAGGGCCATTTAATTAGTTGACATGATTAAATAACATTCTATGCCTTTGGGGCTGATCCAAAGGTGTCTGTATCAAGAGCTAAAATTCCCAGTGAGTTCCCAGTATGCGGTTTGGGTGGATAGTCATGTGTGTTCCTACTCCAAAGAGTGTTACCTCATGGACTCTCACAGTCTTCAGTTCTTGAGAATGCTTGCAGGGACAGATCTTCAGCATGTCCATCGAGGAAGCCTGGATTTCCTGAATAACTGAGAGAAAAAATAACCCTTGAGGGAGTAGCACCCCCAGCCTTGCACTTAAGAAGATCTTTCCACTGGGCTCTCATTCCTGGAAATGGTTACTGCCATCCCTTCAAAAAGCTTAATATAACAAGAAAACCATTCTGTATTTAAAAAGAAATGACAAAAACAAAAGTCTTGAGTGCTCCCTCTTTCTTTTTGCTTCTCACTGGCCCACCGCCAGTTTCTGTTTTTGTCAGTGGCCATGACATGGGCTAATCTTTCATACCCAGCACATTAGACGCCCTTGCACACAGTACCCAAGATTGGCAAGGAGGCCTCTTGTTCATCTGACCTGGTCAAGTCACTATTCAGATATCTGAACTCCACTCACAATGTCCCTACTGTGTAATTACCACTGATGAAATGTCTCCATCAGTGGGGGAATGTGCATGTTCTAAAGCACTCTGAACGGTCCTGAGGGTCACAGTGAGTGAACCTTGTAGGTATTGGTATGTATTTCCTCCATTGGGACCATCCAGAAAATGTCTAATGCCTTGCCCACTGAAAGCTGATGAATATTTCTTTGGCTTCCGTATAGCTTACCTTGTGTTTTGATTATTTTATGTAAATGCCCCTGGAAGAACAATGATTATATTTAATCTTAATTGTGCTTACTGTATGGTAAGCTTAATTAGGACAGGGAAGGTGTGTTTAAGTTTTGTTATATCCAGCATCTAGAATGACTGATTGTCTGGCACAGATTAAAAGTTTATAACTGATTGTTAATGAATCATTACCTTCAAATACTTGAAAATAGCCACCAACTATCTGCCCCGCCCCCCGCCTTTTGTTTTTCCATAGGGAAACAAGACTTATTCTTTTCCTTCTACTATTTTTTTGTAAGAACGAGTTCACCTTTTGAAGCAACCAGTCTGTTAATTTGCCTGTATCTCTCCCCATCTACTGTCCTTCCCCTCCCAATAAAAAGAAGAAATACTCTTCCTCCTGTCTAAGTGACTCTCCTTGTTCCCTGAGTTCTAGTTCCTCTCTCCTGCAAGAACTTGACTCAGGTCTTTATTCAGCTCTGTCCTATCCGTGTCTCCCCCTGCCCCCTGCTGTGTTCTCCCCCTGGCAAATCCCATGCTTTCGCACCCCTCTCTCTCAGACACCTCCACTCCAAGCCCTTCTCCAGCTGTTGCTCTGGGGCTGGGCTCCACAGCTCAGCACAGCTCCTTAAAGGCGATGTTCCACTGTCCTGTTGCCATTTTTCCAACTCTCATTTTGTTCTTGTATGCAACGTACACTGGCTGTCACTGTCACACTCAGATCCTTGGGATGAAGTTTCCCACTGACCATATGCTGCTATTTCGGCATTTAACCTGGCAGCACACATCTTCTCCCTTCAGCACCCCTCCATGCTTCTGCGATGCTGTGTGTTGTGGCCGCTCTCCCTTAAGCTGCTGGCTCTCAGCTCTCCCGCTGCACAGTGAAAAGTTAGGCCTTTCTTTTTTTTTTTTAATTTTAAAGATTTTTATTTTTTTATTTGACAGAGATTACAAGTAGGCCAGAGAGGCAGGCAGGGAGAGAGAGGAGGAAGCAGGCTCTCCGCGGAGCAGAGAACCCAATGTGGGGCTCAATCCCAGGACCCTGGGATCACGACCTGAGCTGAAAACAGAGGCTTTAACCCACTGAGCCACCCAGGCACCCCCCCCTTTTTTTTTAAAGATTTTTATTTATTTATCTGACAGAGATAGATTACAAGTAGGCAAGAGAGGCAGGCAGGGAGAGAGAGGAGGAAGCAGGCTCTCCAAAGTTAGGCCTTTCTATATTGGACCCTGTGTTATCCTCTATGAGCACCGGTGCCCAGGTGGCCTCCTTAGCACATCATCTTACCTACTGTCTGCACGCTCCTGAGTCCCCAGAGCTAGTCCCAGGCCTGGTTCTTCTGTGAACAACTCAGTTGAATCCACCTGTGTATTTTCATTGTCTACGCTGGGATGTACTACACACGTCAAAGTAGACATGTACGGGGAGAGACCCCTAATGTTTGTCCATGCCTAGCGATCTGGTTCTCCTGAGTTTTCTCTCAACTACAAGTTTTCTTCTACCTCAATTGTAAC
>PISX010016135.1:0-47239 GCA_004024625.1 Mellivora capensis
GGATTGGGAGGGAGACAAACCATAAGTGACTCTTAATCTCACAAAACAAACTGAGGGTTGCTGGGGGGAGGGGGTCGGGAAAGGTGGGTGGGGTAATGGACATTGGGGAGGGTATGTGCTATGGTGAGTGCTGTGAAGTGTGTAAACCTGGCGATTCACAGACATGTACCCCTGGGGATAAAAAATTGTTTATAAAAAATAAAAATTAAAATTTTTTATTTATTTTATTATTTAATTTTTTTAATTATATATAAATATATATAATATATATTATATATATAATATATATTATATATATAATATATATATAAAAATAAATATATATAAATATAAAATTAAATAATTATTTAATTATTATTTATTTATTTATTATTTAAATTTTAAAAAAAAGTTTTATGGATTTATACATTTGTATTCAATACTCAAAATTAGAAGGCAAATGTTGAATTCACTGTTCTATCAGTTCAGTACGTGGTCTATTAATTGAGGAGACATTCCTGCCATAGAGAAGAAATCAGCATTCCATAAAAAAGACAAACATTTAAGTTTTTAACTTTCAAGATTAGCGAAACAGAATTTATCTACTATCTAAACTGCAAACTCTACTACCTTTAAAAAAATTCTTGAGTACTAAAGACTTATCTTTAAGTCAGACCTACTGAAGTGTAATCATATGCCCAGAAAAAATCAGACTTTTAGGTGTACAGTCTTATGAGTTTTGACAAATGTGTATATTGTATAAACAACACCAAAATCAATATATAGAATTATATATTACCTTCCAAAATCTCCCCCTCCTTTGTTGTCAGTCCTCCCCCAATCTCCAGCCAAGACACCACTGATTTGTTTTCTTTCCCTTATAGCTATGCCTTTTATAGAATATAATATAAATAGAATTATACAGTATGTAACTTTCCTTTTATGTCAGTCCTTTATGTCCGGCTTCTTCCACTAAGCTTAAGGCTTTGGAGATTCATCCATGTTATTAGATTTTATCAGTAGTTCTTTTTTATTTTGGAATACTGTTGCATTGCCTGGATATACCATAATTTAGTTATCCATTCACCAGTTGATACGTATTTAGGTTGTTTCCAGTTTGGGACAATTTTTAATAAAGCTGCTATAAGTTTTTGTGTACAGATCTTAGTGTGAACACATTATTTTTTCTCTTGAGCAAATATCTAGGCATGGAATTTCTGGGTCATATGGTAAATTTAACATATAACTTTGTTAAAAAGATGACTGTGGTGGAGAGACTCTAAGGTGGCCCTCAATTATCCCAGCCTCCTGGTATCTATGCCATCTTATAATATTCCTTCCCTCAAGTATGGGCAGAATCTGCCTCTAAATAGTAAAGTATTTATTACTTTAAAGTAATTAAAAGTAATTAAAGTATTAAAGTATTTAGTAATTTATTACTAAATAGCAAAGGTGATAAGGATGTCACTTCCATGATAATGTTACATAAAATTTTAATTTTTGTCTTGCTAGCAGACTTTCTCTATATATTCTCTTCCTTCTTGATTTTGATAAAATAAATTGCCATATGGAATGGTCCATTAGCAAGAAAGTGAGAACAAACAATAGTCAGCAATGAACTGAGGCTCTCAATCTCATAGCCCACAAGGAACGTTGTCATTCTGTCAACAATGACATGAGCTTAAAAACAGATCTGTCTCCATTTAAGCCTCATATGCAACCCCAATCATGGCTGACACATTGACTGCAGACTTTGTTGCAGACTCTGAACAGAAGAGGACCCAGGAAAGCCCTGCCCAGAATCCTGACTCATAGAAACTGAGATAATATACATGTACTGTTTTCAGCTGTTAAATGTATATAATTTGTTTGTAGCATTTGATAACTAATACACTGTTTTCTAAAATGATTGTACCATTTTACATTTTCAGCAGCAAAATTAAAGTTCCAGCTACTTTGAGCACTCACTGTACTTGGTAGTGTCAGTTTTTATAAATTTTAACAATATTAAAATGTATGTCTACTGGTACTTCATTGTGATTTTGTGTTTCCCCGTATGACTGATAAATTGGACTATATATTCATGTGCTTATTTGCCATGCCTATTTTCATTTCATGAAGATTTTATATTGAAGAGGGCCCCTGGGTGACTCTGTCAGTTAAGCATTTGTCTTCAGCTCTGGTCATGATCCCAGAGTCCTGGGATCAAATCCCACATTGGGCTCCCTGCTCAGTTGGGGGTCAGCTTCTTCCTCTTCCTCTCCCTTCTACCCCCACTTGTGCTCTCTCTAATAAGTACAATCTTTAAAAACAAAAGATTTTATATTGGGGCACCTGAGTGGCTCAGTAGGTTAAGCCTCTGCCTTCGGCTCAGGTCATAATCTCAGGATCCTGGTAGCAAGCCCCATGTCGGGCTCTCTGCTCAACAGGGAGCCTGCTTCCCCCTCTCTCTGCCTGCCTCTCTGCCTACTTGTGATCTCTGTCTGTCAAATAAATAAATAAACTCTTAAAAAAAAAGATAAAAAACACTTGAAGATTTTTTAAAAAAGATTTTATATTGAAGAGCAGAAGCTTTAAATTTTAAGTCAAATTTGTGAATTCTTCTGTGTTATATACTTTCTGTGACTTAGGAAATCTATGCTAATCTAAAGTCACAAGGACTTTCTCCTATCTTTTCTTGTAGAAGTATTATAATTTTAGGTTTCACAGTTAAGTCTATGATTCATTTTGAGATTTTTTTTTTGTATAGTATGTGAAGTAGAGACTAGGATTCATTTTTTGGCATATAGGTGTCCAATTGTTCCAGTACCATTTGTTGAAAAGACTATAATTTCTCCACTGAATTACCTTGGCATCTTTGTTGAAAATCAATTGACCATATGTGTGTGGTACTATTTTTGGACTCTATTCTGTACCATTGATTTCTATATCTATCCAAATCAACACCACACTGCCTTGATTACTGTAGCTTCAGAGTAAGTGTTGAAATCAGGTACTACAAGTACCCTAAGCTTTGTTCTTCTTTTTTCCAAACTGTCAACTCCTTATAATTTGATGTAGAAGATTCAGTGTCTTAACAACCAAAAACTCATTAGGCTTTACTGCAGCACTCAACAAGCTAATTCTAAAATTTGTATGTTGCTATGGTCTAAATGTTTGTGCCCACCCCCCAATTCATGTGTTGAAAACCTAATATCTAAGGTGATGGTATTAGGAGATGGGGCCTTTGGGAAGTGATTAGGTCTTAAAGGCAGAGCCCTTAGGGACTTGTGTTCTTATAAAAGAGACCCCAGAGAGCTAGCTCACTCTCACACCATGTGAGGGTACAGTGAGAAGTCTGAAATCCAGAAGAGGGCCCTCATACAACTATGCTGGCACCCTAATCTCAGACTTTTAGGATCCAGAAGTGGGATAAATTCCTGCTGTTTGTAAGCTACCCTGTCTGTAGTATATTGTGATAGCAGCCCTAACTGACTAAGACATACAGAAATACACAAGATCAAGAAGAACCACAGTGTTCTTGAGAAAGAAACAAGGTGGAATATCACATTCTACCAGATATCAAGACTCAATATAAGGCTACAGCAATTAAAACAGTGTGAATAGATACAGAGATGGACAAATAGAATAGAGACACAACAGAGAGCCCGGAAATGCATGCAACATATATATGGATAATTACTTTATGATAAAGATTGCAATTCAGAGCAGTGGGGAAAGAATGGTCCTTTCAGTAAAAGGTATTAGAAAAACTGAGAAACTAGGTATGAAAAAGTAGGAAACTGGAACCTTATGTAGCATCAGTCTCACATGAATTATAGACCTAAAATCTCTTAGCAAAACAATAAATATTTTAGAAGACAAAAGAACAGTTTCATGGGGGAAAATTCATTCTTAAAAAGCTACTTTGGGGGCACCTGGGTGGCTCAGTCAGTTAAACGTCTGCCTTCAGTTCAGGTCATGATCCTAGGATCCTGGGATCAAGCCCTGTGTGGGGGGGGTCCCCGCACAGTAGGGAGTCTGCTTCTCCCTTTCCCTCTGTCACTCCTCCTGCATGTGCTTTCCCTCTTTCTGTCAAATACATAAAATCTTTAAAACAAAAAGTCACTTTTGGGAAAGGAAAATGCTGATAATTGTGACTATATTAAGAATTTCAATATATCAAAAGCAGAATATGAAGAATGAAATGAAAGAATATGAAATGAAAGCCACAGAGTAGGAGAAAGCATTTGCAATATGTGTACCTAAAGCACTAGTGTTCAGGATATTCAAAGAACTCCTACAAGTCATTAAGAAAACAACAAGCAAGCAGATAAATGGGCAAAAACTTGAACAGGCGCATCACAAAAGAAGACAGTCAAAATGCCAATTAACATGTGAAAAGATGCTCAATCTCATCAGAAATTATGAAATACAAATTAAAAGCTCAATGTGACACTATTACATATATACCAGATTAGCTAAAAAATCTGATGATACCAAGTGTTACCATAGATTTAGAGCAGCAAGATTCTTGTAAACCAATGGTGGGAATGTAAATGAGAACAACACTCAGGCAATATACAGTAAAGCTGTATGTCCCAGCAATTCCACCCTTACTTATATACCCTAGAGAAATTCAGCAACAGGTACTTGCATGCAATATAAAAATGCCCTTCCTACCAGCACTTTTTGTAAAAGCCCTGAACTGAAAACTTCTATATTTATTAATAAATACTTACATAATAAAGCTTTAAAGAAAGAATTTAATTTCCATGAAAGCCAGGACAGTGGTTACCTCTGCTCTAAGGATGGTGATTAGAAAGGGGCATGTGGATAAAGGAAAGTGCTTCTGGAGATGCAGGGTTCCATTTCTTAACATAGGTGATTGTATTTCCTTTATATAATTTAGTTAAACTATACTTTTAAGCTCTTTTCTGTATATGTGGTTTGCCACAATAAAATAATATTGCCAGAATAAAATAAAATATAATAAGAGGTAGAACAGGTTGCATAGTAGGCTAGCATTTGTATATTGAAATATATAACAAATATGTTTTATTTATAAAGAAGTGCATATGTATATATGTGTATGTGTGTGTGTTTGTGTGTGTGTCTGATGGATTCACAAGACACTAGTAACAGTGGTTGCTTTTGAAGACCTGGGGGCCAAGGGTGGAAGCGAGACTTAATTTTCATTATATTCTCTTTTGCTGTTTGAACTTTATACCAAGTATATTACTTTTACAAGATGTAAACAAAAATTACACGTTATACCACATGAGCCTAATATTACTGTGGGACAAAAAAAAAAAAAGAGTGTCTATCTCAGATTTGTCAAAAGAAGAAAAGATTTAAATACAAATTCGGCTTCCCTATTTTCAGACCACAGAGCTCTGAAGCTAGAACTCAATCACAAGAGGAAAGTTGGAAAGAACTCAAATACATGGAGGCTAAAGAGCATCCTACTAAAGAATGAATGGATCAACCAGGATATTAAAGAAGAATTGAAAAAATTCATGGAAACAAATGATAATGAAGACACAATTGTTCAAAACCTGTAGGACACAGCTAAAGCAGTCCTGAGAGGAAAGTATATAGTAATTAAAGCCTTTCTCAAAAACAGGAAAGGTCTCAAGTACACAATCTCACCATACACCTAAAGGAGACGGAGAAAGAACAGCAAAGAAAGCCTAAACCCAGCAGTAGAAGACAAATAATAAAGATCAGAGCAGAAATCAATGAAATAGAAACAAACAAACAAGAACCGTAGAACAAGTCAATGAAATTAGGAGCTGGTTCTTTGAAAGAATTATTAAGACTGATAAACCACCAGCCAGACTTATCAAAAAGAAAAGAGAAAGGACTCAAATAAAATCATGAATGAAAGAACCAACACAACCAACATCAAAGAAATACAAACAATTATAAGAACATATTATAAGCAACTATTTGCCAGCAAATTTGACAATCTGGAAGAAATGGATGCATTCCTAGAGATGTATAAACTACTAAAACTGCACCAGGAAGAAACAGAAAACCTGAACAGACCCATAACCAGTAAGGAGATTGAAGCAGTCATCAAAAATCTCCCAACAAACAAGAGCCCAGGGCCAGAGAGCTTCCCAGGGGAATTCTACTTTTAAGGAGGAATTAATACCTATTCTCCTGAAACTGCTCCAAAATATAGAAATGGAAGGAAAACTTCGAAACTCATTTTATGAGACCAGGATCACCTTGATCCCAAAACAAGACCAAGACCCCATCAAAAAGGAGAATTACAAACCAATATCCTTGATGAATATAGATATGAAAATTCTCACCAAAATACTAGCCAATAGGACCCAACAGTACATTAAAAGATTATTCACCATGACTGAGTGGGATTTATTCCAGGGCTGCAAGGTTAGTTCAACATCTGCAAATCAATCACTGTGATGCAATACATTAATAAAAGGAAGAACAAGCACCACATGATACTCTCAATAGAAGATGAAAAGCCTTTGACAAAGTACAGCATCCTTTCTTGATCAAAACTCTTCAAAATGTACAGATACAAGGTACATACCTCAATGTCATCAAACCCATCTATGAAAAACCCACAGTGAATATCATTCTTAATGGAGAAAAACTGAGAGCTTTTCGACTAAGGTCAGGAACATGGCAGGGATGTCCATTATCACTACTGCTATTCAACATAGTGCCAGAAGTCCCAGCCTCAGCAATCAGACAACAACAACAACAAATTAAAGGCATCCAAATCAGCAAAGAAGTCATCAAACTATCACTCTTTGTAGATGATATGATACTTTATGTGGAAAATCCAAAAGACTCTACTCCAAATTTGCTAGAACTTCTACAGGAATTCAGTAAAGTGTCAGAATATAAAATCAATGCACATAAATCAGTTGCATTTCTATATACCAACAACAAGATAGAAGAAAGAGAAATTAAGGAGTTGACCCCATTTACAATTGCACCCAAAACCATAAGATACCTAGGAATAAACCTAACCAAAGAGGCAAAGAATCTGTACCCAGAAAACTATAAAGTACTCATGAAAGAAATTGAGGAAGATGATAAAGAAATGGAAAAATGTTCCATGCTCATGGATTGGAAGAATGAATATTGTGGAAATGTTTGTGCTACCTAAAACAAGCTACGTGTTTAATGCAATCCCTATCAAAATACTCTCAACTTTTTTCAAATAAATGGAACAAATAACCCTAAAATTTATATGGAACCAGAAGAGACCTCGAATAGCCAGAGGAATGTTGAAAAAGAAAGCCAAAGCTGGTGGCATCACAATTCCAGACTTCAAGCTCTATTACAAAGCTGTCATCATCAAGACAGTATGGTACTGGCACAAAAACAGACACATAGATCAATGGAACAGAATAGAGAGCCCAGAAATAGACCCTCAACTCTATGGTCAACTAATCTTCGACAAAGCAAGAAAGAACGTCCAATGGAAAAGAGAAAGTCTCTTCAACAAATGGTGTTGGGAAAATTGGAAAAATGAAACTGGACCATTTTCTTACACCACACACAAAATAGACTCAAAGTGGATGAAAGACCTCAATGTGAGACAGAAATCCATCAAAATCCTTGAGGAGAACACAGGCAGCAACCTCTTCGAGCTCAGTTGCAGCAACTTCTTCCTAGAAACATCGTCAAAGGCAAGGGAAGCAAGGGCAAAAATGAACTATTTGGACTTCATCAAGATCAAAAGCTTTTGCACAGCAAAGGAAACAGTCAACAAAACCAAAAGACAACTGACAGAATGGGAGAAAATATTTGCAAATGACATATCAGATAAAGGGCTAGTATCCAAAATCTATAAAGAACTTATCAAACTCAACACCCAAAGAACAAATAATCCAATCAAGAAATGGGCAGAAGACATGAACAGACATTTCTGCGAAGAAGACATCCAGATGACCAACAGACACATGAAAAAGTGCTCCACATCACCTGGCATGAGGGAAACACAAGTCAAAACCACAATGAGATATCACCTCACACCAGTCAGAATGGCTAAAACTAACAAGTCAGGAAACGACAGATGCTGGCGAGGATGTGGAGAAAGGGGAACCCTCCTACACTGTTGGTGGGAATGCAAGCTGGTGCAGCCACTCTGGAAAACAGCACGGAGGTTCCTCAAAAAGTTGAAAATAGAGCTACCCTATGACCCAGCAATCACACTACTGGGTATTTATCCTAAAGATACAAATGTAGTGTTCTGAAGGGGCACGTGCACCCAAATGTTTACAGCAGCAATGTCCACAATAGCCAAACTATGGAAAGTGCCTAGATGTCCATCAACAGATGAATGGATAAAGGAGATGTGATACATACACACACACACACACACACACTGTAATACTATGCAGCCATCAAAAGAAATGAAATCTTACCATTTGCAATGACTTGGATGGAACTAGAGGGTATTATGCTGAGTGAAATAAGTCCATCAGAGAAAGACAATTATCATATGATCTCCCTGATATGAGGAATTGAGAGGCAAAGTTCGGGGGTTGGGGAGTAGGGAAGGAAAAAATGAAACAAGATGGGATCAGGAAGGAGACAAACCATAAGAGACTCTTAGTCTCACAAAACAAACTGAGGGTAGCCAGGGGGAGGGGGGAGGGAGAAGGTGGTTGGGTTATGGACATTGGGAAGGGTATGTGCTATGGTGAGTGCTATGAAGTGTGTAAGCCTGACAATTCACAGACCTATACCCCTGGGGCAAATAATACATTATATGTTAATTTTAAAAAGTCTAAAAGAAACAACAGCAAAAACCCAGAAAATAAATGCTGCTTCCTATACCCACAGCTTACCTCTCTGAGTTACGTTTGGAACGAAGAAACATCCCTAGTTTTAAGTGTTTTTATACAGTACCACCACAGTACAGTTTTATATACTAGTGATTAAAAAGTCACTTTGGTTCTAGGAATAAGAGAAACAGGTGACTTGACAAGGTTTAAATGTGCGTCACTTGTGAATGAAGACATCAACCTGAAGATTTACTCCTATCCACATGACTTGAATATAATAGCAAAACAAACCCACTAAAACAAACGCCCAGATCATGAGGTGGCTGGCACATAACAAACAGTTCTAAGATTTTTCTAAAAATGTTGTTCTTTTGAGTGGCTGTAAATAAATCACCATGTGCTTCTTAAACACTCAAAAAAAAAAAAAAAAACTTCTGGATGATAATACTCACAAGGAGGAAAAACCGAGACAATAAAAAGAGAGCTTTTATTCAGTAATGTGCTTTGTAATTTTGCAAAATTTTGATAATTTCAGCAATATTTCAGTGCTAGGAATAGAACACAAAAAGAAAATTCTATGCAACAGTTAAATCTCATTCAGCAAAGAATATTTCACTGAATCCTCTTTCCTAAGGCCCATTTGTGTATCTTTTGTTTTGATCACTAGGTCATCACTAGGTTCTAGTGTCTTGCCTACCTACTTACTCTTCAGCTTGCTGTCTCAGATCCTTTTTAGAATGAGGATACATGTACATACTCTTCAGCTTGTTTGCTTGCTTTTTTCTTTCCTTCTCCTTCTCTCCCCTCCTGCTTTTTTCCTTCCCTCCTTCCTTTCTTCCTTCCATTTATGTAGTTTGGGATCCCATTTCCACAGACTAATTATAAATGCCCTTCCATACAGTAGACTGAGGAAATTACAGGACATCTTTTCCTCTTCTACGTATTTTCACAGTCAGAATGTTCACGTAAAATAGTCACGTTACTTAAGCCTCTTTTATCTTGCTGAAACGTTCTTTTGGTAAAACATAGTATAACATAGTAGAGAAAAGATAATGAAAAGACATTTACTATAGGGAACGAAATATTTTCTGCAACCTCACTTTAAAGAATAACTTATGTCATAGATTTTTTTAAATTTAAAGGTCCATTGGATATAAAGACTGGCTATATTAATGCACAAGAAATTATGATTCTCTGGCAAGAGTTTACAAACTATTTCCTACATTTTGATATCTAAATGCAGCCATTCCAGCTAAAATTTATGAAGGTAAGCACTCAAGATCAAAGCATCCTAGTTTATTCAGTTTTAGGTTTGGACTCAGCACTTTAAAGCCACAGTCTTCTTTACTGAATGCCAAGAAGTGAATCATTGAAGATTCTTGGCTGATACGGTTGTGAATCCAGCAATGGTCATTCCTCATTTAGTGACAAGAAAGACTGAAAGGCCAAGTGTATTTTTGTAAGTAACCACCTTTCCTTATCTTCACTATCATAACTATGAGAAACTGTAAACAGTGTCAATCTAGAATATAACCTTCTCTGATTACCGAAGATGAAAAGAATGTAAACCCCGGTGCCAATAAGATATTCTAATCTGCAAAGCAATGAGTCTTTGATTAGTCTAGGGAAGACAGCTGGAGGGATGTCAATAGGAGTACCATACAGGGCATCTAGTCCAGGACATCTAGGACATCCACTCTGGGTTAATCTTATAGCTCTCATAATAGAAGAAAGTATTTTTAAAAAGAGAAAAAAAAAGCCAGCAGATATACTAAGGATAATGGAATATTGTGTCTAATTACGTGGTAGCTTTACTAGCAGTATCTAGTTGCCTACCTTCTTCAGGTAAAAACTTCTTTGAGTTCTTAATGTGTTTTTTCAGGACACCTATCTGAAGTCTTGCAGGACATCACTTGAAAAAAAATCTTTCCTGGTCCTTGTTAACAAGCAGCTTTAATAACTGTCAAATACAAACAGAAAAAGACTTATTTAGACCTTGCTGCCTTTTGTTTACTTTTTGTTTGGGGCATTTTTGGACCTTTTCTGGGATATATCAACTGCTCAGCTCTGTTTATAATCATAGGCAAAGGGGCTTTGAATTTGAGAAACTGTAAAACTTAACAAAGAGTTTGCAATGTGCTACATCCCAATGCTTGAGGCTCTCAAAGAAGACATAGCACACCTGACTATCCTCCAACAAAAACTGCTCTCTGATGTGTCCAGGAGGAAAGCTGACAATCATATTCAGACTCTTCATAAACCGGTATTCTATTTGGACAACTGCATACTCTCTAGATCTTGATACCCTGTCTGATGACAAAATTTTGTCATCTATACAGGAACCAGGTTGTCCTGGAATACAGTGAAATATACCATAAAATTTTCTTTGTGAGCAAAATGATACTGTTTTTTTTTAAAAGTCTGGTTTATTTCCTTTTCCTCTTACCTAACCAAGTCTTCAACCTGGCTCTCCAACTTGGGGCTAGAACTGACTGGGACTTCAAAATGCTTTGTTACTGTTTAGGTTTTCTAACAAGCACACTGGTTTACTCTCTTTGAGGCAGGGGCCTTGTGTGAAGAGTCAATGCTTCTGCTAACTCTAAGAACCCTTAATTATTTCCACCATTTTCTCCATGTGTTTCCCTCACTGATTGTGTGAATCAGAGGCAGGTTGCTGGTTGTCAGAGACTGGAAAATTCACTGGACTTCTCTGCTGGCTAGGAACTGAATTCTGCAGTGTCTATATTCATGGACAGAGTATCCTGTCAGAGTTTGTGCTACACCTTCTGTTTTTAGTTTACTGGTGATCGGGGCACATCACAAGAACTTGGGAGTGCAGCTAAAGCCAAATCAGACTTGACAGAAAATTATTAGCAGGGTACAGAAGGAAAAAAGATCTCCCTTCCTTTTTGTAATCAGGTTAATATGTGCATGGAATGTTTCACTTAAAAAGGTAGTGTGTTTTGGCAAAGCTGGTTTCTTAAGTAGAATTTCAGTTCCCATTATGCGAGGCTATCCATTGCTGCTCTGGCAGGGCCTTTGATCAGTGAACTCAGTGGGGGAGAAGGGCATAGGCATATTAATAACTTCAACATGTGGCCCTTCGGCCCAGCTGTACCCTTGTCTTGGAAAAAGGCCAACTGGAGAGGGTTTTCTTAACCCAACCTATGTATGCATATTTTATAAAGGGGTAAAGGAAAGATAGGGGTTCAAAGAAGGAAATATAATCTGGTTTTATGGTAGTTCTTTCTCTTGTCCCTGTTCTCCACTTGGGGCATTCTGCTACTATATATTTGCATCCTATGGACTCTGGCTCCATCTACAACTTTTACTATCTTTGTTTCTTCTGCTATAATGTTATAAAGACTAAAGCTGCTGGTTTAATTTACATACCAGCTCAAGACAAGGTATGGGATGCAGGAGGCTCTGTAAGAGTCTATAAGGATGAGAGATTAATGGGAACCAGGTGCCTGAAATAGGAGCCCAGGGTCCATTTTGCCAGGACTGTATCTTTTGCCCTTTACCCCCTGCATTGGTATTTGACTGTTTTATTTTAACAATCACAGGCTTTAGGCCTCATTAAATTACTGCCACAAACTACAGCCCAGCCTGCTCTTTTTCTGTGTTTCCTTATTATTTCATACCATTCTCTTTTCATTTTCTTCTTCTGGGATGTTCATTTGCCACGTATCCCTGTCTGGTCCTGAAAAGGTTCTTGACTGACTCTATATCATAGTCATAGAGAGCAGACTTAGCTCATCACAAGTGGCTTTTCAATGATAATCTCAGCTAACATTAATCTCTTGTTCTCACTCTTCTCCTCTTCCTCCTTCAGTTTTATGATAGTGTTATCATTTCCTTGATCCAAACCTTCTATTCTTCTAATTTCCTGTCTGATACTGACTTCTAACAAAGGATTAGCAAAGAATGATTCCACCAGTATAATGATACCAAAGGGTATATGTCAGTTAATATGCAGATCTGATTTCTGTAACAACATGAAAACTTTTAAAAGTCTAGTTGGCATAAACATTGTGAAAAAAATGAAAAGATAAAAGACAGAATAGAGAAATATTAACCACATGTATGACAGACAAGGGGCTAATTTCCTCATATAATAAAAAAACACCCTAAAATAATAAATTTTAAAACCAGTAATACAAGAGAAAAGTGCCCCAAAATATGAAAGATTCTTCACAGAAAATAAGTTACTAATGACTTTCAAATATAGGAAACACACTCAAACTCTCTTAAAAGAAATTAAAAACTTGACATATAACATCTATAGCTTGCTAATATACCTTATTAGTAAAGACTGCAGGAAACAGACATTCAGGGCAAAAAAGCATTTGTCCAAAGTAAAATAAGTACCTTATAATAATAATAATAAAAGGTATACCCCACTGTGGTAAACAGGCTCTAAAATAGCTCTCAATGATCCCTGCTTCCTGGTATTGAGGGCTTTATGTAATCCTCTCCCATTGAATGTGAGCTGGACCTACCAACTCTCTTTTAACCAACAAAATATGGCAAAAGTGATGAGATGTTATTTTCAAGATTTAGTTTAAAAAGGACTCTAGTTTCCATCTTGTTCTCTTCCTTGCTTTTTCTCTTACTAACTCTGAGAGACACCAACTGCTGTACTGTAAGCGATCTTTGGAGAGGCCCATTTGGCAAGAGCTGGTATCTCTAGCCAATACCTAGTGAAGACCTGAGGCTTACCAACACTGAATGAGTGAGCTTGGAAGTAGATTTTCCCACATTTGAGCCTTAAGATGTCTAAAGCCAGCCAACAATTTGCAGCCTTGTTAGACTCGGAGCCTAAGGACCAGCTCAGCCATGCCTGATTCCTGACCCATAAAAACTGTGATATATGTTTGTTGTTTGAAGCCACTAAGATCTGGGACAATTTGTTACAGAACAATAGATAACTAATACAGATTTTTCATATCCAGAAGTGGGGTGCTGCCTTGGCTTTGGAACCAGGCAGTAGATAGAAGCTGAAAACACTTTGAAGGGCATTTTAGAAAATGGTCATTTTAAACTCCCTGAACAGAGTAATAAATGGAGATCTGGACTTTGAGGATGCTGCCATTAAAGGCACAAAAGGAAGTGAAGATGTTAGTGGAAAGTAGAAGGGAGACCCTAGTTACACAGTGGCAGAAAGTTTAGCAACACTATTTACTGACTTGAGTAACATAGAAAGCAGAATATATGTTGAAAGAACTGAGTGATCTAGCTGAAGATTCCCAAACAAAGTGCTAGAGTTACTGTTTTCTTCTTGTTGTTTATAATAAAGTAATAAAGTAAAAGGAAGAACATTTAAATAAAAAGGAATCAGTACTTAAGGAATTAAGATGGTAGAACAGAAAGCACCAGGAATTCATCTCCCTATTTGTTAGGCAGAATCTAATAATTTTGGAACTCTGAAGTCTATTCAAAAGTTTGCAACTTCTTGGGGAAATCTTGGACAATAAATTAATTTAGGTCAATGTCAACTATTAGCTTGGTAGCAATTACCCATTGCCCACTCCCTAGGTGGGTGACAGGCATCCATGTACAGTTCCAGGAGCAGCTTACATGCAGCTTGACAAAACCAGGGTAAGTGTCTGTCCCCCAAATACTGAGGCTCTATGATCACTGATTGCTGCTTTTTTTAAAGTTTTTATTTGAATTCCAGTTAGTTAATTTACAGTGTTATATTAGTATCAGGGGTACAGTATAGTGATTCAACACTTCATATATCATCAGGAGCTCAACATAACAAGTGCCTTCCTTAATCCCCTCCACCAATTTAACCCATCCCACCACCCACTTCCCCTAATCAGTTGATTCTCTGTAGTTAAGAGTCTGTTTCTTGGTTTCTCTCTTCTCTTTCCCCACCTTTGCTCATTTTTGTTTCTTAAATTCCATATGAGTGAAATCATACTGATTGCTGCTTCAGACTGCAAAGATACAGACATAAGGATAGGCAGCCAGTGTTGGAAACCTCACTGCCACTGCTGAAAGCTCACTCCTTCCAACTGAAGCCATTTGTAGGAGATTTCAAGTGTGTGCACATCCCCCTCCACTTCATTTTTCTCTTTTTCCCCTTGTTGAAGTCATACATTTAAGACGATGATATGCAAAAGCAACCACATATACAGGGTAGTTTAGAAAGTCGCTATATAATACACAGTGAAAGGTACAGGCTCAGAAAAGACCTGAGTTGACCTTAAGTTTATACCCCAGGCTGACTGTTGGCACAGAGAGAAACTATAATGGAAATTTTTTTAAAAAAGCAAACCTTGGGAAACAAAGAAAATCTATTTAATTGAATCAATAGAACTATCTATTGAATCAACAGAAACTATCTCTGATAAAGATCAGATGGCAGACTAACCAAAGATTTTATAACAATTGTCTTAAAGATGCTAAAAGATCTACAGGAAGATATAGTGAAAGTCAAGGAAATGATGTATGAACACAGTGGAAATACCAATGAACAAAAAGATAACATAAAAACAAAAAGAAATTGTGAGCTGGAAAGTATATTAACAGAAATGAAAAAATCCACTAGAGAGATTTGAAAGCAGATTAGAATTGGCAGAACAAAGAATTAGTAAACTTGAAGAAAGGACAATTGAAATTATCAACTCTGATGAACAGAAAGAAAAGAGACTAAAGAAAAGAGACTAAAGAAAAGTGAACTGGGCCTAAAGTACATTTGAGACACCATCAAGTGGAAAAACATAAACATCACAGAAGTCCCAGAAGGAGAAAAGACAGAGAAAGGGGAAGAAAGTTATGAGAAGATTCACTGAAGAAACAATGACTGAAATTTGATGAAAGCAATTAATATCCAAGTAGGATGAACTCAAAGAAGCCGACACCAAGAAATACTGTAATTAAACTGTCAAAATCCAAAGACAAAGTTCCAGTCTAATATGACACAGACAGAAAGACCCTGAACTCACTTCATCCATGGAACACACCAAATTATACCTATTTATAGAACACTTTTTCCTGAAGAACTGAGGGCTGACTGAAGAGCTTCTGAATAACCAAAGACAGAGAACAGCAAGAGAGATGAAGACATGCCACAGTTTAAAAGAGTAATTAGCATATAGAGCCACAACTCTAGTCAGCCAGCAAAAGTCACCAAGCATATACAACTTACATAGGGGACACCATACACAAGACTATTCCTTTAAGTTTAAGAGAAGTAATCATTCCACTAATCCATAGAAACATAGAAAGTCAAGCAAAATAGAGGAATATGCTTCAAAAGAAAGAACAGCAAAAACATCAGAATAAGAACTAAATGAAACAGAGAAAAGAACTTAAGTAATGATAATAAAGATAGTTACCTGGATGGAGAAAAGAGTGGAAGAACTAGTGAGACCTTCAATAACAAGAAGAATCTTCTTCAATAAAGAAGAAGGTATCTGGGGCGCCTGGGTGGCTCAGTATATTAAGTGTCTGCCTTGGGCTCAGGTCATGATCCAGGGTCCTGGCATCGTGCCCCATGTCAGGCTCTAGGCTTAGTGGGGAGTCTGCTTCTCCCTCTCCCCATCCTCCCCTCTCCTCCCCTATCATGTGCTCTCTCTCTCTCTCAAATGAATACATTAAACTTAAAGAAAAAAAAAGAAGAGGGTATAAGTGATCTGGAACACAAGGTAATGGAAAGCACACAAGCTGAACAGCAAAAAGAAAACAGAATTTTTTAAAAATGAGAATGATTAAGAGATCTCTTGGAAAATATCAAGTTAACAAACAT
Organism: Mellivora capensis; assembly: GCA_004024625.1. Lineage (NCBI taxonomy): Eukaryota > Metazoa > Chordata > Mammalia > Carnivora > Mustelidae > Mellivora > Mellivora capensis. Next base: position 16,498 of record PISX010016135.1, read on the forward strand.
TCACTATAATTATAATGGTCCCAGAATGAGGAAGAGAGAGAAAGGTATAGAAAACTTATTTGAAGGAGTAATAGCTGAAATTTTCCTAACCTTGAGGAGGAAAAAGACACCTAAGTCCAAGAAGCACAGGATTACAAACAAGAGACAAAGAAAAAGTTACCTACAAGGGAAAGCCCATAAAACTATGAACTGATTTTCAGCAGCAACTCTTCAGGCCAGAATAGAGTGGCATGATATATTCAAAGTGTAAAAAACCTACAAACAAGAATACTCTACCCAGCAAGGCTATCATTCAGATATGAAGGAAAGATAAAGAGTTTCCCCAACAAAAGATAAAGGAGTTTAGCACACTAAACCAGCCTTACAATAAATGTTAAAGGGACTTCTTTTAGTGTAAAGAAAATGGCCATGATTAGAAATAAGAAAATTATTAATAAAAAGATGTATAACAACATATATCTCATACATGGAGGAAGGATTAAAAAGGGAAGAGATGGGGGAAAAAGGTTTTTTTTTTTCTGTGTGTGACTTTTTTAGAATGATTTGAACTTCATTACTTAAGTAACCATCAAGTTAATACAAACTTCACACCGTTGAATGGCTGTTATCAAAAAGACAAGAGATAACAAATGTTGGCAAGGCTGTGGAGAAAAGGGAACACTCACACATTGTTGGGAATGTAAATTTGGACAGCTATTACGGAAATCATAGTAAGGAGGTTCCTCAAAAAATTAAAAATAGAACTACCATATGATCCTGCAATCCTACTTCTGGGTATTTATCTGAAGGAAATGAAATCACTCTCTTGAAGAGATATATGCACCCCAATGCTTATTGCAGCATTATTTACAGTAGCCAAGACATGGAAACAACCTAAGTGTCCGGGAACAAATGAAAGAATAAAGAAAATGTGGTACGTGTATAAGTATATGCACACACGTGCACACGCACACACACACACACAAACACTACAGAATATTACTCATTCATTGATACATTGAAAAGAAGAAAATCCTGGCACACAACACACAGGAACTTTGAGGACATTATGCTAAGTGAAGTAAGTCAGAGAGAGAAAGACAAATATTGTATGATCTCACTTGTATGTGGAATCTAAGAAAATCAAACTCACAGAAACAGAGCAGATTGGTGGTTGCCAGGAGCAGGGGAAATGGGTGAAGGTGGTCAAAGGGAATTAACTTCCAGTTATAAGATGAATAAGTCCTGGGGATTAAATACAGCATGGTGAATATAGTTCACAGTACTGTACTGTATCCTTAGAAGTTGCTAAGAGAGTACATCTTAAAAGTTCTTATTAAACACACACACACACACACACACACACACACACACACACACTCAAAATGGTAACCATGTTGGATGATGGGTGTGTTAACCACTTACCTTATTGTGGTTATCACTGCACAACATATACACACATCACTGTATACTGTAAACTTACACAATGTTTTATGTCAACTACCTCTAAAAAAACCCTGAGAAATCAAAGAAGTCATAAAAAAGTGGAAACATAACCCATGCTCATGGATCAGAAGACACTGTTAAGATGTTATACTACCCAAAATGATCTTCAGATTCAATGCAATCCCTAGCAAAAACCCAATGACTTTTTGCATAAATTTTCAAGAAATCAATCCTAAAAGTATGGAAAATCCTACAATATGGAACCTCATAGGGCCCAGAATAGGCAAAAATATTTTGGAAAAGTAGAATACTATGGTATTAGTTACCTATTGCTGTGTAACCAATTATACACAGCATTTCAAAATTTACTACAAAGCTACTATAAAACAGTATGGTACTGGCATAAAGACAGGCATATAGATCAATGGATGAAGAGCCCAGAAAGAAACCCCCAGATACATGGTCACCAGGGACTTAACTGTGTCATTCCCCCTCCATTCAATGTTGAAGCTCTAACTGTCTATATGATTTTATTGTAAATAGGGCCTTTAAGGATGTGACTAAGGTTAAACGAGATCATAAGAGTAGAGCCCTGATTAGTTAGAATGTGCATTCTTAAAAGAAAAGGAAGAGAGACCAGAGCTCTTTCTCCACGGTGTTAGGATATAGCAAGGAGGCAGGAGTTTGCAAGCCAGGGAAGACAACTCTCACCAGAAACCAACTATGCAGGCACCCTGATCTTGGATTTCCAGCCTCTAGAACTGTGAGAAGATAAATCTCTTCTGTTTAAGCCACCCAGTCTATGGTATTTTGTTAAATTTATTTTAGAAAGTGTATTTTAGAACTAAAAAAATTTTTTTGAAGGAATTCAGAACTTGATAATTTCGAAAATATGCAGCCTCTCCAGATTTAAAAGATGCTAACATTAAGAAATAACTTCTAAGGAAAGTTCATACAGTAGCACTGCCAGGGGAACCCTGGTCTAAAGGTGAAACCAAGGATATGACTAAAAACTTATTAGACTATGAAAGATAAAAGGTGCTACCTTCAAAGTACTATGCAAAGTCACACAAAGGGCCTTTTTTAAAAGATTAAGGGTGTGCCTCACAGATCCTCTCAAACAATAGGGTCTCTAAAAAGCTCAAGAGCTTTATCCTACTGACTTCTAGGAGCCTAAGATAAAGAAGGACTCATCTAGAATAGTTTTCTGGTTGTGACTTTTATATAATGGAGTGGACCCTAATGAGATTCACAGGGGGCCCACAGATCTTTTCAAGAATTTTATCAGCAAGAACTCTGCCAGCTTGAACTGAAAGGGACAGTAAATACAAATGAAAAGTACAGTAAAAAAATATATTAAAAAAATTGAAATGAAAAGTACAGTAAAAAATATATATATAAAAAAAAATTTTAAAGCCCAGAGACTCCCTCAAATTCTACTGACAAAAAAGGCAGGCTGAAACACCTTCTGGATACTAACGTGATACTTTTCTTAAAAAAGAAAGAACAACTATGAGGGTAAAACCAGAGGCGCAGAGAGCAGACCCAAAACCCATGAAGAATCATTCCTAGTTCCCGAGACCTAGTCAAGGAACTTCTAACTTTGGCCCAACTGGATTTCAGGATTGCAATGGAACAAGGACTTGTTTGCATCTCCCATATACCCCCTTTTTGAACAAAAGTGTCTGTAGTGGCTATCCTATTCCTTCCTCACTATTCTACATTTGTGTGGGTAGAGAAAAGTTTTATAGAAGGAAGAGAACTGCTAAGAGTTGTATTGAAGAAACTATACCTGAGGACCCTCATCTACAACTGAATGTGATTTTATATGATGAGGTTGTGAACTGTGACCTGATGCTGTACACTGGGTGAGACTTTGGGGGATTTGGGAGGGGAGATGAATGTATTTTGCATATGCCAGGGACAGGAGTTGTTGAGGACATAATGAAGACTATAATAAAGAGCCTCTAAAAGAGTCCCAAATGATCCCTGCTTTTTTCTTTTTTAAAAATTTTATTTATTTATTTTTGTGTGAGAAAGAGAAAGGGAGAGAGAGCGAGAGAGCATGCACATGAGTGGGGGGAGGTGCAGAGGGAGAGGCAAACTCCTCATTGAGCAGGGAGCCTGATGTAAGCCTCAATCCCAGGACCCTGGGATCGTGACCTAGGCTGAAAGCAAACACTTAACCAAATGAGTCACCCAGGTGCCCTGATCCCTGCTTTCTTGTGTTTATATCCTGGTATAATCCTCTCCTTGAGTGTAGGCTGTCCCTAGTGACTCTCTTCTAACCAAAAAGACTGTAGCAAAGTAAAGACATGTCATTTCTGAGATTAAGTTACAAAAGGACTGTAGCTTCCATCTTGATTGCTCTCTTTCTCCCTCACTCACTCTGAGGGACACCAACTACCATGTTGTAAGATGTCCCATGGAGAGACACACCTGAGAAGGAGACGATTATGTCTAGCCAATAGGCAGTGAGAACTTGAGGCCTCCTCAGAGCCAGGTGAGTAAGCTGGAAACAGATCCTCCCCAGTTGAGCCTTAAGGTAACTCCAATCCTGGCTGACACCTTAACTGCCACCTTGCAAGAAACCTGGAGAACACATATATACTGTGTCTGGATTCCTGATACACAGAAACTATGAAATAATAAACAATGCTTAATGCTGCTAAATTCAGTGGTAATTGGTTATACAACAATAGGTAACTAATACACACATAATAAAGATCTGACAATTAGTAATATTTATATGTATCTAATATACATTTTATATTCACATAAATATGTACATAATGTGTCATCTTTTTAAGAATTTGGGAACATTCATGAACATGATGAACAAAAGTTCATCATATAGTACCCCTCTAATACAATCAATCAATTCCAAGATGTAGAAGCAGTACCGAAAAAATTCTGATTAAATAGGGAAAAGCACCCTAGAAATGTTTTTTACAACTTTAACAACTTTTGTAACAAAAAAAGAAATCAAAACCAAGTTTACATAATTATTAAAAAAAAAAAAGACAACAGAAGAGCATAAATATGACCATACAGGATAACCACAGTGCTCAGACAAAAATACATAAACTTAATAATTTCTGTTAATTTCTTCACATAAAAGTTTAAGTTCCCAGTTCAAGAAAATGGAGTGCCAACATACCATTTAGCTAACAAGTTAGTCTAAACAACAACAACAACAACAACAACAAAGGTAGAAAATATAAACATAAAAAACAAAAATGAGGAAATAACATTTTATAATATATGTAAGTCAGGTCAATACACTGTGCACCTTGAACTTATACAGTGTTGTACATCAGTTTTAACAATAAAAACTGAAAGAAATGGGGAAATACAGTAAAAATAATCCAAGCAAAACAGTAACAGATTACTGTTTAATTCTTTCTATGTATTGAGAGTATTATTGAAATGAATAGTGTTTTAGGAAAATATAAATCATAAAAATGTGCTTTAAGAGGAGAGAGCAAAAAATTAACAAGTCAGGAAATGACAGATGCTGGCGAGGATGCAGAGAAAGGGGAATCCTCCTACACTGTTGGTGGAATGCAAGCTGGTGCAGCAACTCTGGAAAACAGCATGGAGGTTCCTCAAAAAGTTGAAAATAGAGCTACCTTACAAGCCAGCAAAACTGGGTATTTACCCTAAAGATACAAATGTGACCCAAAGGGGCACATGCACCCGAATGTTTATAGCAGTAATGTCCACAATAGCCAAACTATGGAAAGAACCTAGATGTCCATCAACAGATGAATGGATAAAGAAGAGGTGGTATATATATATACAATGGAATACTATGCAGCCATCAAAAGAAATGAAATCTTGCCACTTGCAACGATATGGATGGAACTAGAGGGTATTATGCTGAGCGAAATAAGTCAATCAGAGAAAGACAACTATCATATGATCTCCCTGATATGAGGAAGTAGAGAGGCAACATGGGGGGATTGGGGGGTAGGAAAAGAATAAATGAAACAAGATGGGATTGGGAGGAAGACAAACCATAAGAGACTCTTATTGTCAAAAAACAAACTGAGGGTGACCAGGGGGAGGGGGTAGGGAGAGGGTGGTGGGGTTATGGACATTGGCAAGGGTATGTGATATGGTGAGTGCCGTGAAATGTGTAAACCTGGCGATTCACAGACCTGTACCCCTGGGGCTAATAATACATTATATGTTTATAAAAAATTAAAAAATTTTAAAAAATAACTTCTCAATTTCTTTAAAAAAAAAGAGGAGAGAGCAAATATTAACTAATTAAGTGCCACAGGAAAAAACATTTTTTTCTATGTAGATAAAAGCATTTTATTTTTTTTAATTTAAATTCAACTAGTCAATGTACAGTACATCATTAGTTTTTGATAAAACATTTAATGCATATAACACCTGGTGCTCATCACTTCATGTGCCCTCCCTATTGCCCATCACCGAGTTACCCCATCCCCCTACCCACCTCTCTTTTCTTAACTACCAAAGAGCTACCTTTCCCCAACTCAAAACGTTTTCAGTAGTTCACTTTCCATAACTGAAACAACCTGAAAACTAGAAAAACAGCTAGAAGTTTACAGTAGTTCACTTTTCATAACTGAGACAACCTGAAAAGCAGCAACACAGCTCTCCCATAGCCAAATATATAAAGAAAAAGCCACGTAAAGTAGGACAGGGAGGAGAGAGATGGAGTTGGGAACCAAAATCCTGTTAGTGGTGACTCACAAACATGAGGAATATCACAGGAGTGAGAGGATCAAGCCCTGCATCAACCACACCATAAAGAGATAATCTTAACAGTAGCAAGAGAAAAGTAACTAGTTACAGACAATGGAAACTGCAAAAACTATCAGCTGATTTTTCAGCACAAACTTTTTAGGCCAGATAGGAGTGACATGATATATTCAGAGTGCTAAAAGTTAAAAAAACCTAAACCAAGAATACTCTACCTAGCAAGGTTACCATTCAGATTTGAAGGAGAGATAAAGAGTTTCCCAGACAAATGAAGCATAAAGGAATCCATCACCACTAAACTGACCTTAATAGAAATGTTAAAGTGACTTCTTTAGACAGGAAAGGCCATAACTAAAAGTAAGAAAATTATGAAAGGAAAACATTTAAGTGGTTAAAGTAAACATAGTAAAGCTACTAAATTAATCATTTATAAAGATAGTATGAAGGTTGAAAGACTAAAGCAAAGTCAATTATATTTATAATAATTAGAGTATACACAAAATAAAAAGATATAAAATATAACATCAAATACATAAAATGTGGAAGTAAGAGTGCTGTTTTGAAGAATGTGAACTTAAGTAACAATCAACTTAAAATAGACTGCCAAATATATATGTATATGCATATATATGTATACACACACATGTATATAGCACTATGTACACATATACATATAGAACTATAGGACTTCATTGTAACCAAAAACCTGTATCAGATACACAAAAAGTAAAAATAATCCAAGCATAACAGCAAAGAAAATCATCAAATTACAAGGGAAGAGAGTAAAAGAAGAAAGTAATAGAGAAGGAATGGAAAACAATGAACGAAATGGCAATAAGCACATACCTAACAAAAATTACTTGAAATGTAAATGGACTAAATGCTCCAACCAAAAGACACAGGGTGAATGAGTGGATAAAAAATCAAGACCCATCTATATGAGCCTACAGGGGACTCACTTCAGACTTAAGGCCACAATGAAAGTGAAGAGATGAAAAAAATATTCCATTCAAATGGAGTGAAAAAAAAAAAAAGCTGAGGTAGAATACTTATATTAGAAAAAATAAACTTTAAAACAAAGACTGTAACAAGAGACAAAGAAGGGTATTACATACAGATAAAGGGATCAATCCAACAAGAAGATATAATAACTGAAAACATCCATGCACCCAACAAAGGAGCACTAAAATGTACAAAGCAAATATTAGCAGACATAAAGAGAGAAATTGATGATAATACAATAATAGTAGGAGACTTTAACACCCCACTTATATCAACGAGTAGAACATCAAGAAAATCAATAAGCAAAGAGTGCCTTTCAATGATACATCAGATCATATGGACCAAGGTATTTGCAAAACATTCCATCCCAAAACAATAGAACACATATTCAAGTGTTCATGAAATATTATCCAGACAGACTATGTGGTAGGTCATAAAACAAGACTCAATAAATTTAAGAAGACTGAAATCATATCAAGCATCTTTTCCAACCACAGGATATAAAACTAGAAATCATTTATGGAGAAAAAAATGGAAAAACACAAACACATGTAAGCTAAATAACACTACTAAACTAATGGGTCAATGTAAAGAAATCAAAATGGAAATCAAAAAAACACAGGGAGACAAATGGAAAGTGGAAATGCAACGGTTCAACACTCCTGGGATGCAGCAAAAGCAGTTCTAAGAGGCACATTTATAGTGATATAGGCCCACCTCAAGAAACAACAACAAAAAAAAAGGTCAAATCAACAACTAACCTTCCACCTAAATGAACTAGAAAAAAATAACCAAGCCCAAAGTTAGTAGAAGCAAGAAAGTAATAAAGATTAGAGCAGAAATAAATCAAATGGAGAGTGAAAAAACAACAGAAACAAAATCAATTAATAGCTGTTTCTTTGAAAACATACACAAAATTAATAAGACTTTATCCAGACTCATCATGGAAAAGAGAGGACTCATAATCTGAAATGTAAAAGAAGTTACAGCTGGCATCATATAAATACAAATACTATGAAAAATTATATGCCAACAAATTGGATAACCTATAAGAAATGTATAAATTCCTAGAATGTACACTCTTCTAAGACTGAACCAGAAAGAAATAGGAAACCTAAGCAAACTGCAAACTAGTAATGAAATTCCATCAGTAATCAAAAAATTCCCAACAAACAAAGGTCCAGGACCAGATGGCTTCATAAATAAATTTTATCAAATGTCTCAAAAAGAGTTAACACCAACTATTCTCAAACTCTTCCAGAAAATTAAAGAGAAAGGAATGTTTCCAAATTCATTCTACAAGCCCAGCATTACCCTGATCCCAAAACCAAAGACATTACAAAAAGGAAAATTACAGCCTAATACTGCTGATAAACACAGATACAAAAGTCCTAAAAAAAAAAAAAAAATTAGCAAACTGAATTCAACAATACATTAAACAATGATTAGTTGGGATTTTTCCAGGGTGCAAAAATGGCTCAATAGCTGCAAATCGATCAATGTGATACACAACATTAACAAAAGGAAAGATAATAATCCTATGATCATCTCAATAGATGGGAAAAAGTGTGACAAAATTCAACATCCATTCATGATAAAAACTCTCAATAAAGTGAGTACAAAGGGAATATACCTCTATATAATAAAGGCCATGTATGACAAACCCACAGCTAACATCATATTCAATAGTGAAACGTTGAAAGCTTTTCCTCTAAGATCAGAAAAGACAAGGATGTCCATTCTAGCCACTTCTCTTTAACAAAATGCTGGCTGTCCTATCTGTAGTGATCAGGGAATAAAAAAGAAACAAAGAGTATCCAAATTCATAAGGAAGACGTAAAACTCACTATTTGCAGATGACATGAAACTGTATATAAAATACCCTAAAAACTCCATGAAAAACTATATGAACTAATAAATCAATTCATTAAAATTGCAGGATACAAAATTAATATACAGAAATCTGTTATGTTTCTATATACTAATGAACTAGCAGAAAGAAAAATTTAGGAAACAGTCCCATTTACAATTACATCAAAAAGAATAAAATAACTAGGAATAAATTCAACCAAGGAAGCAAAAAAACTGTCAAAGGAAAATTATAAGACACTGATGAAAGAAACTGAAGATGACACAAATAAGTGGAAAATGAATATAGTCAAAATATCTGTATTACACTAAGAACTTATAGATTCAATGCAATCTTTATCAAAATAGCAATAGTATTTTTTGGGGTGCCTGGGTGGTGCAGTCAGGTTAAGTGTTCAACTCTCGGTTTTGGCATAGTTCATAATCTCAGGCTCATGAAATCGAGCCCTGCATCAGGCTCCATGTTCAGTGCAGAGTCTGCTTAAGAATCTCTCTCCCCCTCCCTTTGCCCCTCCTCATTCTCTAAAAATAAATAAATAAATCGTTAAAAAAATCTATCAATAGCATTTTTTACAAAACTAGAATAATCCTGTAATTTGTATGTAATCACCAAAGACCCTGAATGACCAAAGCAATCTTGAGAAAGAACAAAGAGGGAGGTATCACAATCCCAGATTTCAAACCATATTACAAAGCTACAGTAATCAAAATAGTATGGTACTGGCACAAAAATAGACACATAGATCAATGTAATAGAATAGAGAGTCCAGAAAAAAACCCATGCTTAAATGGTTAGTTAATCTATGACAAGGAAGGCAAGAATACACAATGTGGAAGAGACCATCTCTTCAATAAATGGTGCCGGGAAAACTGGAGAGCTAATTGCAAAAGAATAAAACTGGGCCACTTTCTTAGACTATATACAAAAATAAACTCAAAATGTATTAAAGACCTAAATGGGATGCCTGGGTGGCTCAGTTGGTTAAGCCACTGCCTTCGGCTCAGGTCATGATCCCAGGGTCCTGAGATTGAGTCCCGCATCAGGCTCCTTGCTTGGCAGGGAGCCTGCTTCTCTCTCTGCCTCTGCCTGCTTGTGCGTGCGTGCCCTCTCTCTCTCTCTGACAAATAAATAAATAAATAAATAAATAAATAAATAATATATATCTAAAAAAAGACCTAAATGTGAGCTCTGAAACCACAAAATTCGTAAAGGAAAACATAGGCAGTAAACTCAGACATCAGTTATAGAAAAATTTTTCTAAGGAAGTCTCCTCAGGCAAGTGAAACAAAAGCAAAACTAAGCTACTGAAACTACACCAAAATAAAGAGCTTTTGCACAGTAAAGGAAACCAATGAAACAAAAAGGCAATCCACTGAATAGGAGAAGGTATTTGCAAATGATATATCAAATACAGGGTTAATATTCAAAATATATAAAGAATTCATAGGGGCACCTAGGTGGATCAGTTGTTAAGTGTCTGACTCTTGATTTTGGCTCAGGTCATGATCTCAGGGTCATGGGATTGACCCCCGCATCAGGCTCCACACTCAGCGTAGAGTCTGCTTGAGATTCTTTCTCTCCCTCTCCCTCTGCCCCACCGCCACTCACGCACACTCTCGCTCTAAAATAAATAAAATCTTAAAAAAAGGAAAAACTCCTACAACTCAACACCAAAAAGAAAAAACAAACAAATAAACAAACTCAATTTAAAAGTGGGGAGAGAACCTGAATAGACATTTTTCCAAGAAAGGCATAAAGACAGCTAAGACACATAAGATGCTCAACATTACTATCAACGAGGAAATGCAATAACAAGTATTGCCAAGAACACAGAGAAAAGTGAACCCTCGAGCATTGTTGGTGGGAATGTAAATTGGTGCAGACACTATGGAAAACAGTAGGAAGGGTTCTCAAAAAATTAAAAATATAAATACTGTACAATCTATCATTCCAATTTTGAGTATTTTCCTAAGAAAATGGAAACACAAATTCAAAGAGATACCCACATCTTTATGTTTAGTGCAGTACTACTTACCATAACCAAAAAAAGGAAGCAACATAAGTGTCCATCAAGAGGTGAATGGATATAGAAACTGTGATATGCACACATAATGGAATATTAATCAGCCATTAAAAAAATGAGATCTTGGGACGCCTGGGTGGCTCAGTTGGTTGAGCAGCTGCCTTCAGCTCAGGTCATGATACCAGCGTCCTGGGATTGAGTCCCGCATCGGGCTCCTGCTCAGCAGGGAGCCTGCTTCTCCCTCTGCCTCTGCCTGCTTCTCTGCCTGCCTGTGCTTGCTCACTTTCTCTCCCTCTCTCTCTGACAAATAAATAAAATTAAAAAAAAAATGAGATCTTGCCATTTGCAACAACATGGATGGACCTAGAGGACATTAAGCTATTTATCAAAGAAAGATAAATACAATGATTTCTCTTATATGTAGAATTAAAAGAAAACAAAACAACAAAAAACAAAAACAGACTCATAAATACAGAGAACAAACTCATAGTTCCCAGAGAGGTTTTGGGGGACAAGTGAAATGGGTTAAGAGGATTAAGAGGAACAAACATCCACTACAGAATAATTAAGTCACAGGAATGAAAAGTATGGTATAGGAAATATAGTCAATAATACTGTAATGACTTTGTAGGGTGACAGATGGTAACTATACTTATTGTGGTGTTTTGTAATGCATATAAACCTTGAATCACCATGTTATATACCTAGAACTAATAAAATATTGTATGTCAATTATATTTGAATTAAAATTTTAATAAATGATAATAAATTTTAATAAATGATATAATTCTAAAACCAACCAACCAACCAACCAGCTTCTGAGATAACACTGGGGCATGACAGATCAAACAATTGACCACAGGACACCTAGTGACTGTATGTTCAGAACTACTGAACTCAAGTCATAAAATTAAGTAGGCCTACCAGTAATCCATTATAAGATAGAAATAGTACATATAGGATAATCATGAGGAGGATCAGAGGGTACACAGAAGTTGTTATGAACAGGTAGACCAGAGCATTATATCATCCACTATTGTTAACATGAGCCTATCCTTCAGCTCATACCTGTGAGGTATGTACAATACACCTATATACAGTATATCCATATATAATATACCTTATGTAGAGCATATGAAGGAAGTAAATACATTTTAAATTTTGATGGAATGAATGGGTTAGACTCAAGCCAAAAGTGGATGGCAACTGTGTTACAGCCTCACTCAGGAGTGGCCTTGAAAGACAGTAGTAACAGAAAATCTTCCCAATAGTCAGAGCTTCAAGCAGTGGTTATCCCTTCTGTATTGAAGTGGCTTGTGGTAAAATATGCCTGGACTCATGGGCAGTAGGCTTAGCATACTGGTCAGGGACCTGAAAGGTTTAAAAAAAAAAAAAAAGCAAAAAGGTTGAAAGATTGGAGATACAAAGATCTGGGGCAAAGGTAAGTGGAAAGATCTATGAGAATGAAAGCATCCAGTGTGAAGATCTTTATATCACACATTTATGTTTTCCAGGAAACATCTATCATGGAAGGGGCGTTAAATAAGCAATTAAATAAAATGATTTGATGATTACTATTAGCCTATTTCTGTCATTGGCCATGCAAAACAATGGATTTCTAAATGAAGTGACCAGAGTTGCAGACAAAGGGGATACATGGGCCCAGCACCATAGATTCCAACTAACCAAGGCTGATCTCACTACCATTATCTGTAAGCACCCAGTTTGCCAGCAAAAGACACCAGTGCTAAACTTTGAATATGGCAACAAACCATGGGATTCAAAGTTGATATACAGTTCCTTTCATCACAGAAAGGCAAGCAGTTTTTTATCACAGGAATTGATATCGATTGCAGAGATGGATTTGCCCTTCTTTGTCTCAGGGCCTCAGCCAGGACTACTATCTAGGGGATTAAGGAACACCTGATCCATAGGTAAGGAATTCCACACAACACAGCATCCAGTCACTTTACAATAAAGGGAGTGTAGACATGGGCCCTGTTGAATCATCTAGAAATTGCTGATCTAACAGAGCACTGGAATAGACTGCTGAAGGTAGAGCTAAAATATTGGCTCAGAGGCAAAACCCCTCAAGGATGCGGAGCCATCCCCAGCTCATGGTATACACAATGAATCCAAGACCTTTATGTGGTGCTGGTCTCCTCAGAAGGACACTGCATAAAGTAGGACAGGGTTCCACTTACCATCACTTCCAATGACTTATCAAGGTATTTCTTGTTTCCCACAATTCTGGGCTCTACAAAGTTAGAGGTCCTGGTCCTCAAAGAGGGAATGCACTCACAAGGAGATAAAGCAAGAATTCCTTCAAACTGGCATTTTTGAACTATAGGAGATAGCTGCCACTTGAGTACTCTAAGTACTTAAGTACTTCTAAGAGGAGTCACCACCTTATCAAGGAATAAAACCACAAATAGCAGAAGAAACTAGGGTTTCTGCTACATAGTGGGGCAGAAAGGAATATGTGTGAAATTGAGATGACAGAACTGGACATCTCTTAGTAGTTTCTTGACCAATTGTCACTGAATTGTGACTGCCCTCAGAAATGAGAGTCTAGGTTACCCTATCAGGCAAGTCACTGAGACAAAGGTGGTAGCTAAGAGTGAGAGGAATTTAGAATAAAATGGAAGATGGAGAGACAAAGAGTACCTGCTGTGGTCTGAGACAAACTTCGAAGAGTGAAGTTGTAGTTCATCCTGTGAATTTTCCTTATTCTAAGTTTGCCCTCTGGAAGAGAGACCCACCAGAGTCCTAGAGGAGCTGCTACCCTCATGGGTATGGAGTAGATCTGCATCCTATGAGGGCTGAACTATGGCAGACATGGAGATATACTGCTCAGATCCCCATTTAGGAAAGGATTTGCTGCCCAGGTCTGAGCAGTATGAACAGCTGACAACCCCTAGCTATTAGTTTCAGCAGGGTCTGATTCAGCTTTTGAATCAAGGTCATGATTTTATCGGTGCAGAAGCTGGGGGATGACTAAGCCAAGGAGCAGTAGCTAAAAGCACTTTCTTCTGAGGACAGTCCCAGCAATGACTAAACCAGGTGGGCCTGGTTTAGGGCCCAGCTAATGCCTGACAAGTGCAGGACTCTTCTAATAGGGGATCTTTGCTCTGAGGCTCATTGGGCTGACAAAGATTGATTTAGGCTGGAATTATGGACTAATCCCTCTTCTAGCACAACTGAGCTTCTTCCTTTTCCTTTCAAAGATGTTATTTGCACTCCTAAATCTACCTCACTGACCACTTCCCAGAGAACTCAACCGAAAGTTACTGAGGTAAGCCTGATACTTTGTTTCATTATAAGTGACACAATCTTTTTGCCTAAATGAAGAATACTTTATTTTTTGGAATTTTGTAACTTAACTATGATAAAATTTGTTTTGACTACTTGGGGTCAGTTTTGTTTAACATTCAGTGTGTGGCCTTTTCCGTATGTATAAATCCAGAGCTTTCACTTTGGGAGTATTTCTTGAATTGCATCTCCAAATATTTGTTCTATTTTCTTTTTGCTCTCTTCTTAGACTATGGTTATGCATGTTTTAGAACTCCTTTGTCTTGAGTATTTTTTTCCTCCCAAAAATGCTTTTCAACTAACTATTCATTTTTAATGTTGTTCAATTTTCTCATTTCTATCTTCTATTGGCTTTTTTGAATACTCACTCTGTGTTCCTTTCAAGGTTTATTCATCCTATTATTTTCTTCTACCTCTTTCCAAATAATTACAGCTAATGCTTTATTTCCTCCTGCCATTCTACCATCACTTCATTGTATTCTTGCATTCTTTGTGGTCTTCATTCTAGAAGTAATTTTTTCATTCTTTTTTTTTTTAATTGAAGGCATTCCTTATTTATCTCCTTTAACAATCTAAATTTATTTACTTGAAACTTCCAAGAAATTGATTCTGTCTGGAGTAAATTCATACTCTGATTGTTAATTTGGTTGGTTTCTCTCAGATAATTAAACTTGCTTCTCTGGAATTTTTACCTATTTTGGGACTTATTTCCCCTGGTTCTTTCTGTTCTCTAGTGTTCAACCGAACCCCTAGTCAGGTAGTTTTATGTTAATCTCCAGCCAAATCATGATTCCCCAATCCAGAATGAGGTCTGATAATGGCATGTTAGGATTCCTGTCCCAAGTAGACATGGGGGATATCCCTGATGGTGTCAACAAAGTTCACAAGCAGCTTAGTTCTACTTTGGTTGTGAGAATTTATCTTCCTTCAAATGTATCCTGAAGTTTTCTGGAAGTCACAGACCAACATGGTAACCAGAAACTCTTTTTTTTCACCAGTCTTCTTTCATGAGATGGTCCCTTACCATAATCCTTGAATTCATGTGGTAATGAGGTATTCATATTCCTGATTCATTAGGTAGCACTTAAAGTACTCCTTATCTCACAGAAGCTAAATAATATTGCCCTTTGGGGTTTTTTTGTTTTTTTGTTTTTGTTTTTGCTTTTAAAGATTTATTTATTTATTTGAGAAGGAGAGAGAGCATGTGAGCACAAAGCATGAGGGACAGAGGGAGAGAGAGAATCTCAGTTTGAGCCCAATACAGGGCTGGATCTCATGACCCTCAGATCCTCACCTGAGCTCAAACCAAGAGTTGGATGCTTAACTGACTGCCCCCCACAGGCTCCCCTGCCATTTTTTTTTTTTTTTTTTTCAAACTCACAACAAGGAACGCCACTGACTTGAGCTCCACTATTTTGCTTTTCTAACAGTTCTATACTTGGTCCACAGAGACATTTATCTGCGTCTCAGTTTACCTGTGTCTTTCAGTGTTTTAATATTTTATTGAACACTGCTTAGTGTTAGAGTGTTTCATATCATAAAATCGTGAAGTCACTGTGATGGAAATTCCCTAAAGGTGGCATTTAAGATATGAATTATTTTTAAAAGTTTTTGGGCAACTGAAAGAGCATCTGGAAAAGAAATAATTTGGATCCCTACCTCATATCTTTACTGAAATAAATTCTTGCTGAATTAAAGTTAAAAACTTTAAAATGAAGCCACTAAGTATTAGGAAGATTTCTTATAAGAACACAGAAAGTGGTAAACATAAAGGAAAAAAAAATGGATAAATTTCACATTAAAATTAAAAACTATTGCTCCACAAAGACCCCATTAAGAGAGTAAAATGGCAAGCCATAGAATGGGAGAATATATTTGCAATATGCATATCCAATAATGATCTCATAACCAGAATGTATTTTTTTAAATTACAGATCAGTAAGACAAAAAAAAAAAAAAAAAAAAATCAGTTTTAAGAAACAGGCAAGAGACTGGAACAGGCATTTCACAAAGTAGGATATCCAAGAGTCTCATAAACATATGAAAATGTGCTAAATATCATTAGTCAACAAAGAAATGCAAACAAAAATCACAATGATAAGTCTTCATTTATTCACCAGAATGTTGGTAAGGATGTGGAGAAACTGGAACTCTAATACACTGCTGGTGGGGCGTAAGTAAAACCACATTAGAAGACAGGCAGTATCTGCCAAAGCTCACTTAACCCTATCAAAGGTCATACAGTTTAAATCATAGCCCCTCCCAAAGTCACATAGAAAGGAAGTGGAGGAAGGTAGTCTATCCACTGTCAGCCTTTGTTCTTTACTGCTACCCTGCTCTAACAGTATAACCCACCTGGTCCACAAATACACCAGTACTTTAAATATATTTGAATTTGTTTAAAATGGAAATCCTATCATAACCTGGCCTTTGGTTAATTGTTGGGGCCTACTTCCATCTTAAAGGAAGCCTAGAACTGAAATACTGGATCAGGATCAGGAGAAGCAACAAATAAGATCTTAGAGGCTATTATTTTCTGATTTCAAGTTCAATAAAGTCCCTCCCAATATACTTCAGAGTTATTCTTTTAAACTGGTTTGCTTTGCTACCATTTCTTTGGATTGTATCCTCATTGTTCAGAATGTCCTCACTTCCTGCCTATTATCAAAATTCAAAGCCATGGTCTTGCCTAGTATTTAGTTTCTGGTGTCTTCGGTCTATTATCTTAGAGTCCTGTGCAGCTTCATGTTTGTGAGTCTACTAAACCTACTGATGTTCTGTTACTTAAGAATCTCATCTTCCCTATGACCCTGCAATTGTACTACTGGGTATTTACCCCAAAGATACAGATGTAGTGAAAAGAAGGGCCATCTGTACCCCAATGTTCATAGCAGCAATGGCCACAGTCACCAAACTGTGGAAAGAACTAAGATGCCCTTCAATGGACGCATGGATAAAGAAAATATGGTCCATAAATACTATGGGGTATTATGCCTCTATCAGAAAGGATGAATAACCAACTTTTGTATCAACATGGATGGGACTGGAAGAGATTATACTGAATGAAATAAGTCAAGCAGAGAGAGTCAATTATCATATGGTTTTGGTTATTTGTGGAGCATAACAAATAACATGGAGGACATGGGGAGATGGAGCAGATAAGTGAGTTGGGGAAAATTGGAAGGGGAGAAGAACCATGAGAGACTGTGGACTCTGAGAAACAAACTGAGGATTTTGGAGGGGAGGGAGGAGGGAGGTTGGGTGAACAGGGTGGTGGGTATTATGGAGGGCACGTATTGCATGGAGCACTGGGTGTGGTGTATAAACGATGAATTCTTTTTTTTTTTTTTAAGATTTTATTTATTTATTTGACAGAGAGAGAGATCACAAGTAGGCAGAGAGGTAGGCAGAGAGAGAGGGAAGCAGGCTCCCTGCTGAGCAGAGAGCCCAATGTGGGGCTCCATCCCAGGACCCGAAGGCAGAGGCTTTAACCCACTGAGCCACCCACGTGCCCCTAAAGGATGCATTCTGAGCACTGAAAAGAAATAAAAAATAAAACAATAAAAAAAAAAAGAATCTCATCTGAAATCAGTTACCTGGAAATCATCCCAGGGTTTTTCTTCTAGAAAATGTTTTTTACTCCTGTTGTTTACCAGAATCCAGTAAATCTGAATCATGACACTAAAATTTGTAATCCTTGCAATCAAAATTTTTTAAAGCTTTGCCAAATCTTTGTCTTTTAGGCAATGTTAAACTGCTTTCATTGCCACATTGCCAGTGCAATTGCCAGAAGCACCAAATCTGGAGATCTAAATATTCTTTTTTTTGGGGGGGGGATCTAAATATTCTTGAGATAATGAATATCGCCACACTGACTTGTTGAGTTAACATGTCTTACTACTATCATGTTGGAACCTAAAAGGCATACGTGAAACGCTCCATTAAAAATTGGCAGCTCAGATACCATAAAAGCTCAATCTGTACTGTTATTTAGTAATAGTAATAGTTACCCTGGGCAGCATTCCCTTAACTGATTGGGAATCCTTTTAAAAACATTTCAGGAATCCTTTTTAAGACACTGAAAACTTTTAGACAGTACCTAAAAGAAAGACAACTCAAATTTCAATAAAAAGTCAGAATATTTCAAACAGTTTGCTGGAACAAAGTGAAACGAGGAAGTCTCCCCAGATGTCAACCTTTTCCCTGGAGATCAAGAGGCTTGGGCATGGACAGGCGCAAGGAAGAGTATACTTCTGAGCCATGAATCTGCAGGAGAGCATTTTCTTGATTGATTAAAGAAGCAAAAATGGGGGGGGGGTGCTGAGAATTAAAGCAATCTGGCCAAATGAGAGAACAGGTTTGTAATGACTTTTTCTTCCTCAAGTCATTTTATTGACAATTCTGCACATGTGGGAAAATATAGGCTTCTTCACCACAATTCTCATTTCAGATTCAGACTCTGAGACTGTGAAGAGCTATTCAATATGAACAACAAGAAACGAAGACTAAATATTTTAAACAGAATGTTGCTTCAAGTAAGTCACAAATAATTTCAAATATTTAATAACATACATATTTTTACATATGAAGATTATGATGGATTGTTTCTTATCAAAGTTTTGCTCATATTGTGGTATATGCCCCATTGCTCGTAATTCATTTTAAGAAACTATGGCCCAATTTCCTTTGCTCCTTTTTGTAGTTGTCTCAGTTTGCTCAGGCTGCTATAATAAATGCCATAGACAGGAGAGCTTATAAACTATAGAAATTTCTTTTTTTAAATATTTTATTTATTTGAGAGAGAGAGAGAGCACAAGCAGGGGGGTGGGATAGAGGGAGAGAGAGAAGCAGACTCCCCACTGAGCAGGGAGTCCAATGTGGGACTCGTGTGACCTGAGCCAAAAGCAGACACTTCACTGAGGCACCAATGTGGCCTAGAAAATTATTTCTAAAAATTTTGAAAGCTAGGAAGTCCACGATGAAGGCACAGGCTGATACAGTGTCTGGGTGAAGACCCAGTTCCTGACTGATAAGCAGCAATATTGTCACTGTGTTCTCACATGACAGAAGTGGTGAAGGATCTCTCTGGGGTCTCATTTTTAAAAGCACTAATTCTATTCCAGAGCCCTCATGACCTAATCACATCTCAAAGGTTCTACCTTCAAACAGCATCAAACTGGAGATTATATTTCAAAATATAAATCTTGGGAGACATAAACCTTCAGTCTATGGCCGTTGTTTAAAAAAATTGTCCTTATGCTCAAGCTTCTTGCATTTTCTTATATTTATGAGACTGCTCTGCCTCACCAGAGGGTTCTACTTGTTTCCAAACCTGGGTGTTGTTGGGTTCTCAATAATAAAATTTTGATTCAGGGGCTGTGGGATGGAACCAGCCAGAAGAATCTGGGTGAATGCAATGGATATCAGGCTCTGAGGTAGGACTGTAATAGCCAGGGATATCCTAGGACACTCATGCCTCTACTTTGGGCCACTCTGGAGAAAAAACTTCCAGCTGGACCAGTGTTGCCTTCACTCATTCTTACAAAATAATAGTTAATAGACCTGTTTTCTTCTAAGAAGGAAGAAGAAAAAGATATTTTTAGAAGCACCCACAACTATACGGTCAACTAATCTTTAACAAAGCAGGGCAGAATATCCAATGGAAAAAACACAGTGTCTTCAAAAAATGGTGTTAGGAAAACTGGACAGCAACATGTAGAAGAATGAAACTGGACCACTTTCTTACACAATACACAAAAATAAATTCAAAATCGATGCAAGGCCTAAATGTGAGACAGGAAACCATCAATATGCTAGAGGAGAACACAAGCAGCAACCTCTCTGGCCTTGGCCATAGCAACTTCTTACCAGACATGTTCCTGGAGGCAAGGGAAACAAAAGCAAAAATGAACTACTGGGACTTCATCAAGATTAAAAGCTTCTGCACAGTGAAGGAAATAACAAAATTAAAAAGGAACTTACAGAATGGGAGAAGATACTGGTAAACAACATATTTGATAAAGGGTTAGCATCCAAAATCCAGAAAGAACTTACCAAACTCAATAGCCAAAAAACAAATAATCCAGTTAAGAAATGGACAGAAGACATGAATAGATATTTTTCCAAAGAAGACAGCCAGATGGCTAACAGACACATGAAAAGATGCTCTACGTCCCTCCTCATCAGGGAAATACAAATCAAAACCATGATGAGATACCACCTCACACATGTCAGAATGGCAAAAATTAACAACCCAGGAAACAACATATGTTGGTGAGGATGCAGAGAATGGGGAACCCTCTTGCAGTGTTGGTGGGAATGCAATCTAGTACAGCCACTCTATAAAACAGTATGGAGGTTCCTCAAAAAGTTAACAATATAACTACCCTATGATCCAGCAATTGCACTACTAGGTATTTACCCAAAAATACAGATTCAAAAGGTACATGCCCCCTGACATTTCTAGCAGCATTATCAATAATAGCCAACTATGGAAAGAACTGAAATGTCGAACAACTAATGAATGGATAAAGATGATGTAGTGTAGGTGTGTGTGTATATATATATACACACACACACGCACGTGTGTGCACACACATACACATACAATGGAATACTATTTGGCCATCAAAAATAAATGAAATCTTGCCATCTGCAACAATATGGATGGAGCCAGAGTATATTATACTAAGCAAAACAGTCAATCAGAAAAAAATAAATATCATATGATTTCATTTATATGTGGAATTTAAGAAGCAAAACAGATAAACATAGGAGGGGGGGATTTTTTAAAAAAAGAGAGAGAGGGAAACAAACCATAAGAGACTCTTAATTATAGAGAACAAACTGAGGACTGATAGAGGGAGGTGAGTGGGCAATGGGCTGGACGGGTGATGGGCATTAAGGAGGGCACTTGTTGAGATCAGCACTGGTTGCCATATATAAGTGATGAACCACTGAATTCCACCCCTGAAGCCAATATTGTACTGTATGTTAGCTAACTATAATTTAAATAAAAATATGAAGACTAAAAGAATAAATCAACCTAAAAAATAAACAAACAAACAAACAAAAAATAGCACCAGCATCCCTTGTGCTGAATGTTATTTCCATTATTCTTTTGATCCTCATCACATTCAGAATTTGTTTTCTGACCACCCATGACTGGTCACTTCCTGTAGTCTTCTCATACCTCCCTGGAATTCTCTTTGCCCCAAAAGGTCATTAAGTCACCTCTTTTTTATAAACAAGTAAAACATCGAATTTTTGGTGTTCATTACATTCATTTTGGCATTCAGAGTATTCACTAAATAATTATCAAAAATACGAAACACTAGTTTCTACTTCTGACCTATTAAATTAGAATCCAAGGGAGGGACACGGAATTTTCACTATCAATAGGAATCCCAAGTGGTATTTTCATTAGGTAACTTTAGAATACGCTTCAGAAAGTCGTAGTACTCCTGATTATATACATGGCAACCATATAGTTTATTGTCCAAATAGGACACTTTTGAAAGTGAAAGCAGAGCTATTAATAACTGATTGGCCCAACTGGCAAAAACTGGCAAAATTCTGATCAAATCAGGACATATGGTCATCTTATAGACTATCGTGTTCATCTCTATCTAAGTCCTTTATTTATTTTTGTAACCACTTTATGGAGATATAATTTGCATACCATGTAATTCATCCATTTCAAAAAAATGTCCAATTCATTTGAGTGGCTCACTCAATTAAGTGGCTCAGTGTGGCTCAGTCAATTAAGCCTGAGTGGCTCAGTCAATTAAGCATCTGCCTTTAGCTCTCAGGTCATGATCCCAGAGTCCTGGGATCAAGCCCCGAGTCAGGCTCCTTGCTCAGTGGAGAGTCTGCTTCTCTCTCTCCTTCTGCCTGCCACTCCCCCTGCTTGTACTCTCTCTCTCTCTCTCTCTAGTGGTCAAATAAATAAATGTAAAAATCTTAAAAAAATAAAATGTCCAATTCAATGTTCTTTAGCATATTCATAAAGTTTGCAACCATCATCACAATCAATTTTAAAATATTTTCATTATCCCCAAAAGAAACCCTATATTCTTTAGCAGTTACCCTCATCTCCCCATGTCCCTTTCTTGTAATTTCTTATAAATAGACCCATGTAATATTTGGTCTTTTATGATTTGCTTCTTTCACTTAGCATAATGAGTGCGAGGTTCATCCATGTTGTAGCATGTAGCAGTGCTCCATTCCTTTTTATTGCCAAGCAACATTCCACTGTATGCTTATACCACATGATATTATTCATTCATCAGCTCATGGACATTTGTATTGTTTCTACTTTATGACTATTATGAATAATGCTGCTATGAAATTTGTGTACAAGTTTTTGTGTGGGACACATATTTTCATTCCTCTTGGGTATGTAGCTACACTATCCCTCCTTTCTTTTTCATCCCTACCTTGGAAGATTCTAATAAGAGTTTTCACAAGACTTGTAGAAGAGCAGGACTTCAATAAGAAAAAATGAAAGGAAGACAATTATGTTTCTCAGATTAGCTGAAATAGCTATTTTGTTTTAAAAATACATTTATATACCCTTCCTAACAATAACCCAAATACTTGCTTAGAAATTGGAGTGACTGAGAAAGAAACACAGAAACCAACCTTACGGATCAGCAAAAATCCCTGCTGGGGTACCAAGGGTCCTTCTTTCAGAGTGTAAAGTCTTTCATTTAAGAGCAGATAGACTAATATGTCAAAACTAATACAACAGTTGCAAAAAGCTCCTGGGTCTTTGTTCTCTGACCAAATATTTGCATTCTGTGTCTTGAATCAAAACTTTTAATTTCTAGTGTTAATGGTTTCCTCACTGATGACTTCATTAATTTGGTCTTTTTCTTTAAAATGCATGACATAGGCAGACTGAGCTTTCAGAAAATGTGTTTAACCTTATAAAGATCTACACATAGGTGTAATGGTCTTATGTGAGGAGAGACACAGTAAAGTTAGTTGTGTTAAAGTACAATCAATACCTATAGAAGAGAAAATTAGAAAGGCAACTGATTTTCCTTCTGTCTTTCTTCTTTTTCCTGTCACTAGTCCGCGTGAGTTTGGAACTCTGGGAATTATTACATTATAAAAATGTCCAGGTTTCCATTCTAATGGGTTCCAGGCTTTCCTGCTATGGGGATGAAACTAGCAGACTTAGTAAATCCTTATTTATTTGTCCCAAAGGCCAAGCAGAACTCTTTCTTCTCTGGTGCTGGTTTCTATTCATTCATTGCCTCTTCTCAGGTTCTTTTGCTGCCCATCATTAATCTTTCAAGCTACAGCTGGGTGGGTTCAGAACAAAACCATCAGAGGAGCTGAAAAATAAAATATTTACCTGCACCAACGGGGAAAAAGGCCTATCAACCTTGTCCATTCAGCGCAATCACATTTTTATTTTATTTTATTCACTTTCTAGATGGAAGACAAGATACATATATACACTCAAATATATATATTCCCTCTCTGTATTAATACATTATTTTTTTTTACTATCTATCTTCATTTGTAATGTGTGTAATATATAGAGCTCAGTGAGTTACCATGGAGACACTGGTCCTCTGTTTCTTATCACAGACCCACACTATCGTCTGGTGTCAGCCAAGGAGGGATGACAAAGGCCTCCCCAAGAGCCTAGCTCTGCAATTACTGAGCAATCAAGCGCCTCTTTTAATAGAGCACATCGAGGTGTACATGGCTCCTTGCTCAGCACTGTCTTCTCTTCCTCCCTTTTAAACTTACATAGCAGAATGCAGTTAACTGAGTACCGATATCTTCCTCTGCTAGATGACCTGTTTATTCAGGATCTCAGTGATATTCTTTAATTTATATAACAGAGCTTATTAGCTACCATCCTCCCTAGTTTCAAATATCTCATATTTTTTAACTTCAACACGCATTATTTTCTTCTGTGGATATATAGTGATCTTCCCTTTATATGTTAATCTGTTTTAGGGTTTGTCATTAACTGACAAAATTAAGGAGTGGGTAAATCAAAACCACAGTCTCTAAATTTCCTCTTAGTCCAGACTTTTCCTTAACTTCTCTAACCAAATTACTGAAGCTATCAACAAAAATTTAAACACTTGAATGATGGGCATCCATTCTTAATCTTCTTTCCAGTGGTGATACATATGAGAGGCTAAATGAACCAAAAGTATATAAAAGGGGAAACAGGCCTAATTTTTCCTCGGGGATTTTTAATTTATTAATTAATTATATTAATTTAATTTATTTAATTTATTGGCCTGACTTCTCCAGATTTGGAGAAGACATGGATGCTGAGATTCAGACATTCTAAAATCACTTAAAAATTTGGGATGAAACGAGGTATGGAGGTAGGCCCTGAGGCATTCAAATTGGCCTAGGTCTATTATTGTAGGTAGGCTTCTCACAATAAGAGCTAAGGTTTGCCCTGGGTAGTATCTATAATGTTATAAAATACACAGTGGTCTTAGATTCTGTTCAAAAGATCTAAAATTTGCCAACATGCTCTCTTCCCCAAAAGAAGATGTAATGCCCAAGTGTTTAAAAGCATGATGAGGGCTAGGGTGGGGAGCGATGGTAACAGTAAGAAACTAAAAATGTATATGACCTGGTCATTGTTCTGAAAAAAAAAAAAAAATCTAAGTGGGAAAATAAACCTTTAAAGTTATGCACAAAGGGTTCAATAATATGAATTAAATAACAAAAAGTATAAAACAGCATAGTGAGGGAAAGAAAAAAGATCCATTAATACCAGAGTTAGTAACATTACTGAAAGAGGTGAGATTTAAGATTAGTCTTGAAAGATGGAAGAAAAGGAAAAAGCATTCTAAGCAAGTAAAATAGCAGAAGCTAAAATGTGGCAGTGTCATGGTCTTCTCTGAGGGCCACGATATTGTTAGCAATACTCAAGTAAACCATCCTTGAGTTTCAAGAAAACTTCTAGAATCAGTTCAGTTGATGATGTTAGTTTCCTATTTTACCCCTCCCCTAAGATGCTTCTCTTCCCTTCAGTAGAAAAGAGAGACAGACATGAAGGGAGGGAGGAGAATGGGATGCAGGGGAAGGCAGGAGGGAGTGGGAGAGGAGAGGGAAGAAAAAAATAAGGAGAGAGGGAGGGGAGGGAAGGAAAGGGGAGGGAAGGGGGAGGGAGGCAAGAGGGGGGAGGGAGGGAGAATTCAAAATATACATTGAAAATGACACAATAAAGAAATGAATAGCAAAAAAAAAAAGAAGTGAATAGCAGAGGTTGCCAATTTTTTTTCAAGGTAGGAGAACAAAGTGGTTTTTGCACACAGAGTATGAACAGATTCTGTGTTATACGATCCCCATATGCCAAGAATGTCATTAATTAGATAAAAATGAGTACTGGATACTTGCCAAATGCAGCTCAGGAGATCAAGGGCTACATACTCACACATTTTCACCTATGCTCTGGAAGCCTTGGTATAGCTACATAGTACATCCAGGCTTTGTCAGGAGCTTGAGAGGAGCCTAAATTAATACTAGGTTTTTAATAGACCACTGACTCCTGGCATTTTTGTCACCAAAAGATGGTCTCATAAATATACAGTTTCTTTCAGCTGGACACTGGAGGAAAGGTTTTTGATCAGTGACACAAGCTGGGGGAAAAGCCAAAATAAAAGTTTATTAGGGCTACTTGAAAAAGTTTGCAGAAACGTTTACTGGGAGGCGACTGGAAGGAATGAAGATATTCATAACCTAACAGGAAGTGCTTCATAAACATTATCTATTCTGACTGTATGCCAAGCACTGTGCTGAACACTTCATATGCATGATCTCATGCGATCCTCACAAACCTCTAAGAAAGAGTAGTCACCTCCACATATTATAGATGAAAAAATGGAGTTTGAAAAGAGGCCAATTAACCTGTCCAAATTTACATATTAAGTGGTATGGACCTAATGGAACACAATGATGTGAATCTATAATAACAAAGGCAGAGTTTGCATCAAAAGAATTACTGTAATACATATTTATTCAGCATTTTCCTCTCCTCCATTTCCTTTGATAAGAGTTGTGATAAAAAGGCAGATACAACTGATCTTTATTTCCTCCATAAATTTTATCAAGAAGTTAATAAATGGAGAGAATATTTCTGGATACTCAGAGGAGGAAGAACAGAGTCATGGTATTCAAAGGTAAAGCTTTCTTAGGACACTAGGGGAAAGGTGGTAAAACAGTCAACATAATTCTGTTCTTTAAAATTGTTCGTCTTGTCTCTTTAGCTAAGAAGAAACCCATGCAAAAAGAAAAATTTGCGAGTACAGATATTTTATTGTCTCTTCCATCCTCATTTGCTGTTTGTGCCTATAAGATTACAAGTCCCACTCAGCTTTATTTACATCATAACCTGGCCTTCTTGTCATTCCTTGAATAAACCAAGCTTATTCCTATCACAGGGTGTCTTTGCAATTCTTGTCCCCCTGCCTAGAATTTATAGCTGACTTATGCTCAGTACCCATGTCTCTCATCAGCTGTCAGACCTTCAAACTGACCCTTCTGGACTAACCTATTTAAAATATTTCTCCTTCTTCCCTGCCTACGATCCACTCTCTTCCTCACCCTCTATCTCAATACCGTGTTTTTTTCCTCTTCACTGTACTTGTCACTATCTTCTTTATTATTTTTGTTTTATTTCATGTATTTTTGTTTCATTTATATGTTTATATGTGAAATGTCATGTTTTATTCATTATTATTTTTCTGGTACTTAGATGAGTAGTTGGTAGATAGCATGCACTTGGTAAATACTTGCAGAATGACTGTTATCAGGCAATAGGAATAGGACAATCTTAAGAGATACATTTCGTAATGCTTCACAATTTATAAGGTGGTTATGTATACTTCAATAGTCAATATCCCACTGGTGGTTGATCTGCCTATCAATTGGTCACATAAAAAACACTGACAAATCAGGGGCACCTGAGTGGCTCAGTGGGTTAAGCCTCTGCCTTTGGCTCTGGTCATGACCTCATGGTCCCGGGATAGAGCCCTGCATCACCCTCTCTGCTCAGCAGGGAGCCTGCTTCCTCATCTCTCTCTGTCTGCTGCTCTGCCTACTTGTCAAATAAATAAATAAAATCTTAAAAAAACAAAAACAAACAAACAAAAACACTGACAAATCAGAGAATTCTGTTTGCTAATAGGAGTCTTATTTGCATGAAGGCTCTCAGGTCAATTTAATTATTGGCATAGCCGTATGCCCAGTTATTCTCCAAACTCCTTTCACAGCATTGACAGTGGCAAAACAAAACAACAACAACAAAACCAGAACAAAATGTGTTGTTTTGATGAGTTTTGAAGATTTTATTGCTATTCCCAAAATTCCCAAGAATTCCCAGTAATTCTTGCTTTCATTTGCTGGAAATGTCCCTATAAACACAGATTTTTATTTCTGCTTCTCTGACTAGTACAAATTATGCTGCTCTGAACAGCTAGAATCAACATTATAGACTAAGTATTTATGTCTCCCAAAAATTCACATGCTGAAATCTATTCCCCTAGTGGGGTGGTATTTGGAGGTGTGGCTTTCAAGGTGATCACGTCATGGGAGCAGAGCCCTCATGAATGGGATAGTGTACTTATAAAAGAGACCCCAGAGAGATCCCTACCCACCCTACATTGTGAAGACAGAGAAGATGGTTATCTATGAGCCAGGAAGCAGGCTCTCGCCAGATAATAAATCTGCTGGTATCTTGATTTTGGACTTCCTAGCCTCCAAAATTTCAAGAAATTTCTGGTGTTTGTAAGCCACCTCATCTATGGTATTTTGTTATAGCAGCCTGAACAGATGAAGACACCATAGTTAACAAATGAAAAACTGCAAATCAAAGCAGGTAATTTTTTGTTTATAACCGAGAGCTATTTTGAAATTTTCTGGGTGTTAGGGGAAGAATCGCATCTAGAGCTGAGAATTTAATCTCATACTCTTGAATGTTCATACATTGCCATTGCTGGTTTATTAAGAATTACAAAATGCCCCTAATGAGTTCCATCCTATTGCTAGTCCATTGGGTTGATTTTACACTGAAGAATCAACAGACTGAATCTTATTTCCTGCCACTCAGTCCACTAGAGAGCTTGTTAAGAACCAACATACTTGAATTTGGTAGAAGGTAGAGGTAGCAGATTCTAACCTGGGCGCTAACTAACTGCATTTCAAAAACACTAAATTACTGACATCCTCACTGCCAAATGATTGTGTGCTTTCATTTGCAAAATGAGGCTCTGATAACATGTATCAATATAAAACCCTATGTTGGAAAAAACAAACAAACAAACAAACAAACAAACCCTATGTTGGAATTGACAAAGAGATCCCAGTTTCTTCCAATATCTCCAGTCTAAGTCTTGACTTTTACTAAACTGATGACTAATGATTTTTCCTACTGAGTCTTGTCTTTTCAACAAGAGGCAGAGACTACTTTCATAATGACTTCCATTCAGGTTTCGCTCCTAATTCATCATGGAGTTCTATTTCATTTTGGGGATATCACACATTATTTCAAACCTTCTTTCCATATGGAAGGTGAAAACAGATGTCTGGTTCCTTGGACATACCTTGCGGAAAAGAGCCCCAGAGTCCCTCTTCACTGAATGAAAACAGTACTCATTCTATTTTTGTGGTGTTATTATTGTACAAATGTATATCCTGTTACATATATTCATTAATTGATAATTTTTTAAAAGATTTTATTTATTTATTTGACAGAGAGAGATCACAAGTAGGCAGAGAGGCAGACAGAGAGAGGTGGGGGTCGGAGAAGCAGGCTCCCTGCTGAGCAGAGAGCCCAACTCGAGACTCGTGGCTTGATCCCAGGACCCTGAGATCATGACCTGAGCCGAAGGCAGAGGCTTAACCCACTGAGCCACCCAGGTGCCCCTCATTAATTGATAATTTTTAAAGATTGATGTCTTCAAGAAAAAACAGTGTTGGTGAGGATGTGGGAAAAAAAGGAACTATTGTACTGTTGGGTGGGAATGTAAACTGGTGCAGCCACTGTGGAAAATAGTATAGAGGTTCCTAAAAAAAATGAAAAATTGAAATACCATATGGTCCATTAATTCCACTACTGTATTTACCCAAAGAAAACAAAAACAGTAATTCAAAAAATAAATGTAGCCTTATATTTACCCCAGCATTATTTAAAATAGACACAATCTAGAAGCAACCTGTCAACTGATAGACAAGTAGATTAAAAAAAAAATGTACTATAGGGTGCCTGAGTGGCTCAGTTGGTTAAACATCTGCCTTCAGGTCAGGTCATGATCCCAGGGTCCTGGGATTGAGTCCCACATCAGGCTCCCTGCTCAGCAGGGAGTCTGCTTCTCCCTCTACTCCTCCTTCTTGCTTGTGCTCTCGCTTTCTCTCAAGTAATAAATAAAGTCTTTTTAAAAAATGTAGTGTAAACACGTACATGCACACACACACACACACACACAAATATTAACCAGCCATAAAAAGAACGTGATGTTGCCATTTTAGACAACATGAAAGGATCTAGAGGGCATAATGCTAGTTGAAATAGGTCAGACAAAGAAAGACAAATACCATATGATTTCACTTAAACGGGGAATCTAAAAAAATAAAATGAATGAATGAATAAATAAACAAAAAACAGAAATAAGTCCATAAATACAAAGAACAAACCAATGGTTGGCAGAGGGAAAAGGGATGAGGGAAAGGGCAAAAGGGGTGGAGTGGGAAATACAAGCTTCTAGTTATGGAATGAACAAGTCATGGGACTAAAAGGCACAGCATTAAAAAAAAGTATAAAAAATAAAAATAAATAAATAATAAAAAATAAAAAATTAATTAATTAACTTAAAAAAGGGGCACCTGAGTGGCTCAGGTCATGAACTCAGGGTCCTGGGATTGAGCCCCATATCGGGCTCTCTGCTCGGCAGGGAGCCTGCTTCTTCCCTCTCTCTCTGCCTGCCTCTCTGCCTACTTGTGATCTCTCTCTATATAAATGAATAAAATATTGAAAAATAATAATAAAAAAATAAAAGGCACAGCATAAGGAATATAGTCAATGATATTATAATACCATTATATGGTGACAGATGGTAGCTACACTTGTGGTGAGCACAGCATAACATATGTAGAAGCTGAATCACTATGCTGTAGATGTGAAACTAATGCAACAGTATCTGAAAACTATACTCAAATAAGAAAAAATTTTAAAAGTAATACAGTGAGTTTCCTGACACAAAGAAATGGAAAAATGTTCCATGCTCCTGGATTGGAAGAACAAATATTGTGAAAATGTCTATGCTACCTAAAGCAATCTACACATTTAATGCAATCCCTATCAAAATCCTACCCATTTTTTT
>PISX010016136.1:0-47170 GCA_004024625.1 Mellivora capensis
AATTATAGTAATTTACTATGGCAGAACTTGATATTTATTATTCTAACTTGATATATAGCCAACAAAACAAAACAAACGGTACATACTTCTGGCAAATGTGAAAATCCAGTAATTTCAACAATTCGAGTTTTACATTCTGTAAATTACAGGTTGATCATATAGAAGGAATTGGTTCTGCATAGAAACTCTTTGATATAGTAGAATGAAAACTAACGTAAGAGACAGCAGACATCACTATCTCTGGGCAAGTCACTGAACTTCTCTGAAGCCCAGATTTCTCATTTTTAAAAGTAGGAGTGATTCCATCTGTCCTACCTTTTCCACGAAATTGTGAAGATCAAATGAGACAAAGTTTATAAAAGTCTATAAAAAGCACTCTACTAATAACATTATTAATATATTGTTAGAAGAAATAACCAAAACCAAGCTTTCATTATAAAGGTAAGTATGAGTAAGAGTTCTCTGGATCTTCATAGTTATAACAGGTATTTTTCCTAATGGTCCTAATGACATCATTGAACATTATGGTGATTCGTTTTTTAAGACTAACAGAGGAATGGAAATTGGCACAAACTGGTCTCACATTCTGAATGGCATAAAGGTTAACCAAATGCGTAAAAGTATTCAGACCGGTTCTCCAGGTCGTAGGAATCTAAGACAACATTCAATCTTTTGCATCTTTAGCTTATTCCATTTAAAAGGAGAAATGTAGTAAATAGTCCTTTAAACACTAAACTGCCTGGTAAAAATTCAATGGGAATCAAACAGTAACCTCAAAAATCAAGTCAGAGTCCACAGTAAAGTTTTGATCAACAGAAAAGGCATAATAAAACAATGATAATACCTAATATTCAATGCTAAGTGCTTCCTATGGACCATACAATTTGATTTTCATGACCATAAAGCAGGGTTATTGTTATAATTGTCCTATTACAGCTAAAGAAGGTGAGGCTAAGAAAAATATCTTAACCGAAGACTGCGCACAGTAATTTGCACTGCTGGAATCAGAATTCAGGTAACATGACGCCAGTGCCCACAATCTTAACCAAAAGTCTATGCTCTCTTCCTAAATTGTTTATCAGATTTTATTTTCTCAGTAAAAGCAAAACAACATAAAAAAGAAAAAGTTTCCAGCTATGTGTTTCATCCCATTTTCTCTTCTCGTCCAACTACTACAAAACTGATTAAAAGTAGTTAATGACCAGAAGCCTATAAGACAAAATAGGTTGATGAATGAAGGGGCTGAGATAACAATTCTATATATACTTATTTTAATATTGGCTTCTATTTAGTTTTTTTTTTTAAATTCAAAATTAAGCCTTGTTTCAATGGATTACTTGCTCACAGTGGCTACATTCTTTTGAGAAAAACCATTCCAATGACTGTAAGTCTAAGTTACTGTGGCTGAAATGTGCTAGACTACCTGCCTCAGAGAACAGTATTTCAAATACTATTTGTCGACCGAAAGGATCACCAGGAAATACTTGTCATCATCCAGGTCCACTCACATTCCATCAGCATAACCAACAAATCCCACCTCCACTTTCCCTACTCCCATTTTTACTTATGTATACATCAATGTAAGGTCTGGTACCTAATGAGTCTGCATGTTTTAAGAAACCACTATTTACAACTGAACATGCAATTCTGACCAATGCTTTAAAATACTTTCCACTCTGAAAATTACAACATTTTTGCCAGCAAAATTCTAACTAGAAAGAATATTAATCCTGCAAAATACCTGCTCAATAACAGTATCTAATTCTATTTTTTAAAGTTATGTCTGAATGAATTGTGTGGGTTTTTTTAAGATTTTATTTATTTATTTGACAGACAGAGCTCACAAGTAGGCAGAGAGGGAGGGCGGAAGCAGGCTCCCTGCTGAGCAGAGGGCCTGATGCGGGGCTTGATCCCAGGACCCTGAGATCACCATCCCAGCCTAAGGCAGAGGCTCAACCCACTGAGCCACCCAGGCACCCCTGTCTGAATGAACTGTATCTTTCTTTTATCTAAAGAACATTGTATAAGGGGTAAAATAATCCTAAAATCTTGTATTTGAAATCAGATTGTTAAAAGACAGTGACCAAGGGTCACAAACCTGGAAACATTTAAGGAGATTAGAAGAACTGCCAAACTCCCCCAACATTTAATAAAATAATTGAAAATACAAAAATAAAATGTAGAGGTATGAGAACAATCTTTAAATTGTCATAAAAGAAATATTCCCATGATAGATAATAAAATTTCCAAGTAACCACATACACAAAATACCACAAATAAATTACACAGCACAGGTGAGCAGTAACTTTGTTACAAAACACCTGAAAATATGTTTATAGAGGAATTTCTATGTAGAATTCTTGACAACCAGTATACCAGCTATTTTCATTGAAGAATAGAATTCTCAATATAGTACAAACTAAAAGATTGATAGGTTATCTACAACATTCATACACATTCACATTGATTAGAAATTTTTCAGTTTCTAGACGTATCTCAATCCTTTGGTATGTATGAAAGTATCAAACAACAGCATATATAAACTGTGAAATCTGAACAATGCTACATACAAATAAATTATGAACTAACCTACTCTTAACACTGTGCCTTCAGTCTAATACTTTTGGACTCACATGATCCTCAAAATTCTACAAAAATGAATTACTACAATATTTTGTTGACACAATTTACCAATTTAAATAACTTCACATAAGTTAAAAGATACCAATCAATAATAACTATTAAAATTCTCTGTAAGATTTTTTTTTTTTTTAAAAGATTTTATTTATTTATTTGACAGACAGAGATCACAAGTAGGCAAGAGAGGCAGGCAGGGAGAGAGAGAAGGAAGCAGGCTCTCTGAGGAGCAGAGATCCCAATGTGGGGCTCGATCCCATGACTCTGGGATCATGACCTGAGCCGAAGGCAGAGGCCCAACTGACTGAGCCACCCAGGCATCCCAAGATTTTTTTTTTTTTAAACTTGACAGAGAGAGAGAGCACATGTAGGCAGAGTGCCAGGCAGAGAGAGAGGGAGAAGCAGAGTTTCCACTGAGCAGGGAACTCGATGTGGGGCTGGATCCCAGGACCCCAGGTTCATGACCTGAGCTGAAGGCAGACACTTAACCAACTGAGCCATCCAGGCACCCAAATTCCTCCCAATTCTCTGTGTAAGTATAAAGAGTTTACTTTGAGGCCTAGATTTGAACTAAGCTTGTTAACTGGGAAAAAGTATTTATAGTCAAATTGAAAGCCACCTGACTACAGGAAAAACTTTATTACTAAAGCCTTGAGGGTCAGGGTTCAAAGGCCAATACTACAATTAAACATATATAATTAAATTTTCTAGAGGCTAAAATCTCAACATCTAGATCTAGTCCTATTTCTAACAATGACTTTCACTGGCTAGAAGCAAATAATTGAAATTATTAGCCCAAATCAATCTGTAAAGCATACCAAGCTCCAAACATCAAATTTAACTCGGTATCTAGATTAACAGAGGGGAAAAAAAACAACAGCATTACATGGTCCCTAGTGCCACAAATACCCATTATGTTGATCTACTAAGAATATAAGGCAGCGAGAGATAAAGGAAAATAAAACCAGTTGCTCATATTTCGTAAGATAAAAGTATCATAATGTCTTTTCTCAAAGTGTTAATTTGATTAATTTATCAATTATATCGCTTTTAGGTAACAACACCATTGGAAAAAGCCAAACATTTTTTGAAAAAGGAAACTAGTTCTATGTTGAAAATGTACTCCCCTCTGAGGGATGCATTCATTTTGTATTCCTTTAGTCTGCATTTGCAGAACTGTATTTACAAACTGGGTACCAAGTTAAAAGGAGGGGGAAAAAGGAAAGAAAAGGAAATCTGATGGAGAACTTAGAGATAGAGAGACACATGTTGTCTCTCCAAATTAGAACAAAACATCTCTAGCTTTAACTGGCAGGGATCCCCTACTAAGCAGCAGCAGTACGTGGATATAAACACACTAAACCGAAAAAGCCTGCCAAATTAATGTTATGAGAGCAAAGAGAAAGAGTAGAAAAAAATCTGGTCATTTACTAAGGTTCTGTCAAAACTGGGGTGATGAAGCATACAAAAGGAAACAGAGGTTTACTTTTACAAGAATATCTTACTATCAGCATGCAAAAACAAAGCAAAGAACTGTGTGGTCCAAATATAATTCATGAAAAAGGCTCATGATCATTAAGAATTACTAGTAAATATCTAAATTAATTTCCTTTTTTGCAATACCTGGCCTGGTATAAATGGTGTGTGTCTGTAATCTGAGGAAAACCCTAAGCACAAATTTTCCGCTGCACTAAAATTTCAGACACTGATCCCTTTACCATCTTCCCACCTATCATCTCTCCTTCTCTCCCAAACCTGGATTCCAAGAGTGATCATCAGTGTACCTTACTAGCTAAGCATAGACTTTGGAAACTAAATTTTGGGTCTGAAGTCCAGCTCCGTTACTAACTTGCTCTGTAATCCTAGGCAATGTCTTAACCTCTCTGTGTTTCAGTTTCATCTCTCCCACTAAGCATGAAGCCTGACGCAGGGATCAATCTCAGACCCTAAGATCATGACCTGAGACGAAATCAAGAGTCAGATGCTTAATCAACTGAGCCACCCACGTGCCCCAACCACGAAAGGATCTTAAAAGTCTCTCTTTATTGCTGGAGAAAAGACCACTATGTAACTCAAGTCACTACTACAAATTCCTGGTCTGAAATCTCACTTGGACCTTCGGTACTGCACATTATGTTTTTACCAATCATTGCTTTACTTCCTCCCACATTCCCTCCCCTCACTGGTAAACTTATCAAGTCCAGTCACTACGATCTTTTTTCCTCAAGTCCCATTCAGGGGATAAAGCCCTTCCTCACATTTAAGGTCAATCCCTCTACCTGCTTTCTACAAATTCCCTCAGCAATTTTCTGTCATGCAAGCTAGAAACATACATGGCCACAATCTGTTCCCCAAATATGATCAATAGCTAAGTCCTGCGAACTTTATCTCCTAAATATTTCTTAAAATTGTTTCTCTTTCATCCCCATTACTTCTTTATTAATTGAAACCCTCAACATCCCTTAACCAAATCTTTCCACGACCAATCAGAGATTAAGGAGAATCAAAAAATTGCAACTATTGGTAGCTGAGGGAAGAAACGTTATTTTGTGATTGTTTTTCAGCCTCCACCCAGCCTTATACCCCTCGAATCCACCCTCCAATTCAAGCCTGAATAATTTATTTAAAATGCAACTCTACTGTGGTTCCCATGCCTAAAATCCTGATGTAGTATATACTACCCTCTCCCTATGAGTTCTTAACCATTTAGGTTAAGAGACTGGCCCTTCTTCCCACCAACCATAGATGTACTTCAAAAGGTAGGAGAATCTTTGAAATGCTATGCAGAACAAAAAACAAAAACAACCCCCCCACCTTTTCTTAGAGAGAGAGAACACATGAGCAAGTGGGGGGGACAGAGGGAGAGAGAAAATCTTGAGCAGGTTCCACACCGAGCACATAGCCCAATGTGGGGCTCCATCTCACAACCCTGAGTTCATCATTGGAGCTGAAATCAAGAGTCAGATGCTTAACCAACTGAGCCACCCAGGTACTCCAAAAACAAACCTTTTTTAGGGCCTTAGAATAATTTTCTGAAGAAAGGAAGATGGTCCAAAATTTGGCCCAAATATTTCAAATTCTCTCTTGAGTCTATGACTCCAGAAAAGTTTCTTCTTCTAGAGGATTAAGGCCCAGGCGGATTCCTAGGGCCTATAAAGTTTTCCATGATCTGGCCCCAGTCCATGCCAGCCTTACCAGCTGTCCTTCTATGTGGGCAGATATCAAGAATTGGTGAAGGAGACATCTGTTATTTTTGCATTAGTCTAGTATCCCTTCCTCCTCCTTTTGTTAACAGCATCCTGACTCTCTGTATGGAAATAACCTCACCCCCTCACTGTAGTTTTGGTGGAAATGTCAATCAAGGTATCCCACCCTCTACTGGGCAAAGGAGATCTCTTACCTAAACTCAAGGTAGGCCAAACAGGCAGAATCTCTTAAGAAGCTGAATCTTGAGCAGAATGATATGAGGATGGGAAATGGTTAGTGCAGATTCATTCTGACTGTGCTAAATTAAAGACACTGTCTATTCCTGTTACCTAGGTCTCAACCCCTGCGAACTCTCCCAGTGCTTCTTGGGGCCTCCTTCAGCCTGAATGCTTACTCCCCCCCCCCTTTTTTTTTAAAGATTTTGTTTATTTATTTGACAGAGATCACAAGTAGGCAGAGAGGCAGGCACAGAGAGAGGGGAAACAGCCTCCCTGATGAGCAGAGAGACAGATGCAGGGCTTGATCCCAGGACCCTGGGACCATGACCTGAGCCGAAGGCAGAGGCTTTAACCCACTGAGCCACCCACCCAGGTGCCCCTGAATGCTTACTTCTTAAATTCTGTTATTCAACATCCTTCAAATACATGTCTTTTTCTGCTTCAATTAACCATCTTAGCCATTTGTTCATCCTTTTAATGGAAAAATATTTACTGAACTATGTGATGGTTAGTTGTATGTCACTTGGCTAGGATATAGTAGTACCCAGTTATTCAAACACAAAAATCTAGGGTTGCTGTGAAGATATTATGTAAATGTCGTTAACACCTATCATCAGTCCACTTTAAATGAAGGAGATTATCAATAACGTGGGGGAGGCTCCATTCAATCAGCTGAAGGCCCTTAAGGGCAAAACTGAGGTTTCATGAGGAAATTCTACACAAGGCTGCCAGAGAGTTTCCAGCAGCCCTGCCCTATCGATTTTGGACTTGGTAGGCCCCAAAACAATGTAAGCCAATTTCTTGAAATGAATCTCTCAATATACACACATACATACAAAATGTATATGTAGAATAGTTGTGTGTGTATGTATCCTACTGATCTGTTTCTTTGAAGAACCCTAATACAAACACTATGTACTGGTGCTGAGAACAATAAAAACAAATCTTTTTCTGTTGCTTGCAACCCAAGAACCCTAAGTACTATTATATATGTCACTGAGGAGAAAGCTCACAAAGAGGTCCCCTCTTCACACATGCACTTATCATTTACGATCAGGGCTCAAAATAGAATTTTTCAAGTCTAAAACTAATGGCAATAAAAATAATTTTCAAGACTCCTCCAAAGTACAGGGAAATTAAAGAATGAAGGCATGCTTAAGAAAGAAAGGGTGTCTGAAATAGTCAGAATGTGTGGGTTCCTTTACTCTAGTTCAGGAATCAGCAAACTATGACCTATAGGCCAAAAAGGGCCCACTGCCTATTTCTGTGTGGCCTGTATACTAAAAACGGTTTTTATGATCTTAAATGTCTTTTCTTTAAATCAAAAGAAAATCAGTATTTCATGACATGTGAAAATTACATGAAATGCTAACTTTAGTGTCCCTAAATAAAGTAGACACAGCCATGCTCGTTTGTTTACACATGGTCTATGGGCTGCTTTTGCCCTGTAGTACTGCAACAGAGACCATATGGCCCTACAAACCAAAAACATTTCTTATCTGGCCCTTTACAGAAAAAAATTTGCTGACCCCTGCTCTAGTTTACCAAAGAAAGCATTAATTTATCTCTAGGAGGAGTGGGCAAGAAAAGGGTAACGTTGTTAGAAAAAAAGACACAAGAAAAGGAATACATTAATTGTACTATTTATTGAGTAGTTACCAGATAAAATACTGTTTTAAGCACTTTATATATTAATATTTCTAATCTTCACAACATCCCTAGGAGGTAGAAGCTATTTTTTTTTTTAAAGATTTTATTTATTTATTTGAGAGAGAGGCAGTGAGAGAACATGAGCGAGGAGAAGGTCAGAGGGAGAAGCAGACTCCCCGTGGAGCTGGGAGCCTGATGCGGGACTCGATCCCGGGTCTCCGGGATCATGACCTGAGCCAAAGGCAGTCGTCCAACCAACTGAGCCACCCAGGCGTCCCGGAGGTAGAAGCTATTATCCCCATTTTATCGATGAGTCAGAGAGGCTAAAGCAAACTCACCTAAGCTCAGCAGATATAAATTCTAGAACTGGGATGAAAACTCTAGCATCTGTGCACTTACCCACAACACTACACTGCTTCACCACTGACCTTGTCTACCTAATCTTCACTGCATTAATGAGTTCATTTTCCTTAGAATTCAAGTATTACAAACTGTAGATGAACTAGTACTGGAATAAGTGAAGAAGCTCGGGGCAGTGCATTCCTCTGAGAACTTGAGGGGTTATAAAGATCAATGCCTATCGCCCTTCTTAAAGACAGAAAACTGAGGACGACGCTCCTTGGACTCAATCACTGCTTTCCCGGCTCCCAAACTGGAACTCAGAAACTCCAGCAAGCTTCCATATGCAGGCTAAGATAAAGCACATTCTCCTCCCACATGTCTTGCCTCATCATGACCAATTAAATAAGAATCTCTGCATAGTGGAGTCAGGATGTGGTTATTTCTCAAAGCTCCTCTTTTAATTTTCATGTACAGCCCAGCCAGAATGGAGACACACCACATCAGTATACCACTCTCCTTTTAAGAAGAAGAGTGATGATGAAAAAAGAATCCAGGTGAGGGGAAGAGCAAGGGCAGAGATGGGGAACTTGACAAAACCTGTCTCCGAAGAATGGAATTTTTATTTAGTACCACAGCATCATGGTAAAGAACATTTCTAATCTTCATGTTTCACCTCTATATCTGAAAATTAAAAAAAAAAAAAAGCAGATAGGAAAACAAAACAATATTCGTACATGAACATATGTTTACACAGGAATTTTAGCGGACTGGTAACTATTATTTTTGCCTCATCTATATTTTTTACTTGAGCTGTATTTTTCTATGTGACCTGTTATTTCTTTTTATAATGTATTACTTGTTTAGTTAAAAACAATGAGTTCTCTTTTTTAAAAGATTTTATTTATTTATTTGACAGAGATCACAAGTAGGCAGAGAGAGAAAGAGAGAGAGAGAGAGAGAGAGGAGGAAGCAGGTTCCCCGCTGAGCAGAGAGCCTGATGCAGGGTTTGATTCCAGTACGCTGGGATCATGACCCAACCTGAAGGCAGAGGCCTCAACTCACTGAGCCACCCAGGCACCCCAAAACAATGAGTTTTTTAAAAACAGCATGACTAGAAAGATATTTAAGGATTACTTTAATTATATTTTGAATAGAAAAATAATTACATAAAAAACTAGTAAAAATTACTTAATGCTTTCCTGAAAAGCAGTTTACTTTCTGTCAGGGCACAAAACTAGACTCTCCCTACTTCTCTCTTCAGTGGAGATCTATATCCTAACAAATCTATTGACAAATCTTTTCCACCAGATGGTTATTACTAATTAAAGTCTTACTTGTACTAATTTATCACAATACTTAGTGTAAGGAGAAAATAGTTTAAATAAGAATAAAATGGAAATATTTGGGGGCGCCTGGGTGACTCTGTGGGTTAAACCTCTGCCTTCGGCTCAAGTCATGATCCCAGAGTTCTGGGATCAAGCCCCACATCGGGCTCTCTGCTCAGCAGGGAGCCTGCTTCCCTTCCTCTCTGCCTGCTGCTCTGCCTACTTGTGCTCTCTCTCTCTCTCTCTCTCTCTCTCTGTTAAATAAATAAATAAAATCTTTAAAATGGAAATATTTTGAAGTTTTACAAATACAAAAGTCTGTCACATTCTAATTTTTACAATCATTTATAGTAATCTCATATAACATTTAGTTAAAACAAAATATCCTCCTTAGATGGACTATACATTTAAATTAATTCTAAGTTTTTCATATGGCTTCAGGGTTCAGAAAACAAAGCAGTAGGCAGGGCGGGTGGTAAGGCAGTACCCAAGCAATTATAAGGCTTGACCAAAGGTCTAAAGTCATAATGAGCTAATGCTCAAACACATGTTGTCATTTGTTTGCTGCTGTGATTCTGAGTAAAGGACCCAGTTTTGTGTATATTCAGAAAGTGTTTAAATTCTGCACCACAGAATATAATTTCCAACCTGGTTAAATGGTAAGCCTCGACAGACAAAATCACATTTGAGATGCTAATTTTTTAAAACATACCATCCAAAAAAAAAAAAAAAAAAAAAAGGACTATTACCATGAGGGAAAGCAGATGGTTTTTCAAATCACTAAATAAAAAACCATGACCCAAAGCACGGGGAACCTCTGCAATGGGCCTAAGCTAACTGTGGTGACTACTCAACTCCGAGAGGCTACTCCTAGAAAAGAGACCTGTCTGAATTGCCTAGGAAGAGTATCGTTTATTATATTTATTATGAGTAGCCTTCACCCTAGTGGTGAGTGCAGTACTCTCAGGAGGGATTTTTAATTACAAAGGTAAATGAACTCTTCCAGAACACTTAGAGCATTTGAAAGTCTCACTCAAGAGTGTGTCTTAAAAAAGAAAACTAGCTCATATAATTATAGTAGGGTCAGACTCAACATTTAAAGATTTTAGTAATGGTGTGAGCACTTAAATTTAAAGGTGAAACTACCTAAGAAAAGTTAGCCCTATTTTTTTAAAAAAAGAGTTTATTTATTTGT
Source organism: Mellivora capensis (assembly GCA_004024625.1). Taxonomy (NCBI): domain Eukaryota; kingdom Metazoa; phylum Chordata; class Mammalia; order Carnivora; family Mustelidae; genus Mellivora; species Mellivora capensis. The sequence goes on from PISX010016136.1 coordinate 10,575, forward strand.
CAGAGAAGGAGGACACAAGCAGAGGGAACAGCAGGCAGAGGGAGAAACAGGCTCCTCCCTAAGAAAGGAACCCAATGCAGGATTGGATCCCAGGATTCTGGGATCATGACCTGAGCGGAAGGCAGACACTTAACTAACTGAACCTTCCAGGCATCCCAAAATTAGCTCTATTTTTAAAAAACAAAAGATTTCTACTTTGAAAACCAAAGCACAATTCTTTTGCAATGTTTAATGGTTTCCCATAAGGAACCCTGCTTCAATCTAGCAGAAACACTAGATTAAGATTCTGTAAAAATAAGGTGCTAATTCACAAATGTTACCTAATATAATAACTACTCTGATATATTTTGAACTTTATGAGACTCTAAGACTCAGAAAAATGTATGAATAACTCTAAAGACAATAAAGAAATTCTATAAAAACAAGCAGAAACAACATAGTAGAGTATACCTAAAATAAGTACTTACCAGAAATGTAAAAAGAGAAGGAGAATATATTTCCTTTTAAAAGGAAAAAAAGTTAGATTGCAAACAGAGTGTATGTCCAAGATACTGCAATCAATAAACCAAAGATTAAAAGGCATATTTGACAGAAATGCTGCAGTTCCAAATATTCCAGAAAGCTCACATCCCAATAGCTTTTTTTTTTTTTTTAAAGGTTTTATTTATTTATTTGAGAGAGAGGCAGTGAGACAGCATGAGTGAGGAGAAAGTCAGAGGGAGAAGCAGACTCCCCATGGAGCTGGGAGCCCGATGCGGGACTCGATCCCGGGTCTCTGGGATCATGACCTGAGCCGAAGGCAGTTGTCCAACCAACTGAGCCACCCAGGCGTCCCTCCCAATAGCTTTTTTTCTTTACTTTGCAACTGTGAAGTGCTTTCAGAGTTCTGAATCACTCCTAGGCACTAAAAGTTCTCAAGCCTAAAATTGTAACTCCTCAAAAATCTATATTATTCTAGTCTAGTTAAAATACATATATGTTTATCTTCTAAAAAACAAAGAACAAAAAACCCAGCCAAACTTAACTGTAACTTGTAATCGGAAAAATATCAGACACATTTACTAATGGAACATTTTATATTTCCAGATATAAAAGCACAACAGTACAAAGTTACAGTAATCAAAATCTAGTAGCAACATCAGAATAGGCAAATAGGGAGAGCCTTAAAAAAAAAAATCAAGCATGTAAAGTATCCCAATTCTTTTCTTAATTTTATTTTCTTTTAAAGATTTTATTTATTTGAGAGAGAGAGTGAGAGCATGAGAGGGGAGAAGGTCAGAGGGAGAAGCAGACTCCCAATGTACGAGGGAGCCCGATGAGGGACTCAATCCCAGGACTCCAGGATCATGACCTGAGCCGAAGGCAGTTGCCCAACCAAATGAGCCACCCAGGCGCCCAAGTATTCCAATTCTTAAATGATCCCAACAATTCTCACACAAACGGGAATTTATGATACAGAAAAATACAAGCAAAGATGTATGCCAACAACGAAAAACAAAAAACCAGAAAACAAAAGGTCTTTCAATTGAAGAATGGATAAATTACTGCACATCATTAATGGTGGTTGTCCTTGGAAAAGGGGCTTTCATACTCTAAGCTATACAGACCAAAAAATATTTAAATGTACAGAATAATATAATTCTACTTCTTGGAATTTGTCCTAAGGAAATAACTGAGAATGCATGGAACAATTCAACTGCAATGATAGATCAGAGCTTTGGTAATAAAAAAAAAAAAAAACCTTAAAAGTACAAGTAATCACTTAAAGAAATGATGGCAAATTCATATAATGGGAGACGCACTGATAATTATCTTTAAATATTATTAAAGTATGCTTATTTTCACAAAAAATTCACAATATATTTTTTCAAAGGGAGATGAAATATTATACATCTGATCTCATTTTTTAAAAAGAAAAAATAAATATGCATTGAAAACCCCTGGGAAGGTTGTGTACCAAAATATTAATAGGCTAAGGGTTAAAAAATTTTTTTTTAAAGCTTATTGCATACATTCTCATCAGGGGCAATGTTACCTCCAAGGGGGTGAAAATTGACTACTGAGGGGCAAAAAAAAAAGAAGAAAGAAAAAGAAAAAGGAAAAAAGAAAAGGAAAACTCTTAGCATATAAAGCACAAATTAACAAACAATACCTAAACATAGAGTATATCTGTGCTATTAAAATTTCACGGGGGTACAATTAAGAAAAAATTGCTAAAGACTGGGGCAGGGTAAGCAGGCAATAATGCTAAAAAGCTTGACAAACACTTCTTCATTAGTACTCTCAATTTTTCTACAATGAACTTGATATTACTTGAGGTTTTTTTTTAAGATTTTATTTATTTGTCAGAGAGAGAGAGAGAGAGAAAGAGAGCAGAGAGCGAGAGCACGAGCAAGCACGTGCGGGCACAATAAGTGGGGAGTGGCAGGCAGAGGTAGAAGTAGGCTCCCTGCTGAGCAAGGAGCCAGATATGGGACTCGGGATCACCACCTGAGCTGAAGGCAGGTGCTTAACCAACTGAGCCACCCAGGTGTCCCAGTATTATGTGAGTTTGGATAATAATATACATATACACTAAACTAATTACAGAGGGATATACAATGAAAGTTAAGACACAGCATTAATTTTCATTTTTAAATATCAAATTTATTCTACAGTCCTTTAAGTCTTTAAAAATACAATGCAGACTATTTGTTAAATATAATACTAAAATGAAAATATAAAGAAAATGAGAACGTACTGCATCAGAATCATCTGGGATCACTTGGAGAAGTAAACTACAGATTCTGCAGTAAACGAAATCAACTGAAAAGTAAACTACCTTTACTAAAAAGTAATCTACATTACTACAGACCTAATAAAATCAAAATTTCTATGAATGGGGCTAGTGCCTTTTATTCAATGAGGCATACTTGTATCATCATACTGCTCCCATGGAAATATGTAATACTGATATGTTTTAATTTGGTCTAAGGGATTTTTAAAATTATGTACTGAAGTGATAAAATTAAAATAAACTAAGAGCCTGGAAATCTAGGAATCCCTACTATACTCTTTTCCTTTAAGGAACCTGAAGATTCACATTTCTTCACAAACTATCAAACACCCTATTACTCACTGTCTCTACTGGGTACAAAGCACTGTGAAGAATATAAAAGAAAAAAGTAATATTTGTAAATTTTGCCACTAAAATAAACTCACTTTAGTTAAATCTGCAAAAACCAGCATTAACCACTGGCTTTCTCAAGGCACCATCAGTCACAAAGAAACAATTTCTAATCTTATGATGCAAATTAAACCAATAAGGAACAAAAGTCACTGCTGGATAATAATAACGAGGATGCAGTCAGCTACACTCAATTCTCTAGTTAATATACTTCGTTGGCACATCAGCCTTGAAATACCCAGAATTCAAAATTTTGCCTGCACCAAATTAAACATCTCCTGTGTTAAATACTATGGCTTAAAACATTAAGCCACCAATACCAAGATTTATTGCATACCTAAATAATGAAACTACCTAAGCGCAGAGCTAATAGTTCTATTTAAGGAAAGGAGAATACATAGAGAATAGTCAAAGTAGTGGATACAGGGGTGCCTGGGTGGCTCAGTGGGTTAAGCCTCTGCCTTCGGCTCAGTTCATGATCTCAGGGCCCTGGGATTGAGCCCCGAATCGGGCTCTCCGCTCAGCGGGGAACCTGCTTCCTCCTCTCTCTCTGCCTGCCTCTCTGCCTACTTGTGATCTCTGTCAAATACATAAATAAATAAATAAATAAATAAATAAATAAAATCTTTAAAAAAAATAGTGGATACAAAGTGTCAGATACTGCTCCAGTCCATAGCAATCTTCTCCAAATTCTTCCAGACATCAATGCCACCTTTTGGTGGTGGTAATAATCCTTATAGTGGCAGCAGTAATATTTAAGCACTTTTCGTATGCCACATACACTTATTTAGTCCTCAAATATGCCTAAGAAATAGGTACTGTTCTTTTTCCATTTTACAGATGAAAAGACTGAGAAATAAGAAGAGCTGGTAGGTACTATGGGCAATCTTTCACTGAGTGTTTTGCCAAATATTCTGTGAGATTTGGCACATCATCTATATGAATAAATTAAAATCTTATAATTAAGTAACTAACCATAAAAGAGCATATAAATGAATGTAACTGAGGCAAACCTGAGTTAGAAGAATGGAACAAAAATTTTCCAAGTCATCATATCACGTAGTACAATGCTTTTCCAGTTTTTTTCCTCACTCCTTACACCCAAAAAATGACAACTTAATTTTGCTTGTTTTGTTTTAAAGTACAGATTTTATCGTTTTATACAATTCCACCTCAGAATGCATCCTATTTATTAATTCATTTGTGAAGCCTTTAAACTAATTTTATCCCTTAAGAATCTTCATCTTTAAAAATTTCATTAAATTTCGGGGCACTTGGGTGGCTCAAATGGTTGAGCGTCTGCCTTTGGCTCAGGTCATGATCCCAGGGTCCTGGGATCGAGACCCACATCGGGCTCCCTGACAGGGAGGCTTCTCCCTCTCCTTCTGCGGCTCCCCCTGCTAGTGCTCTGTCAAGTAAATAAATAAAATCTTAAAAAATAAAAAATAAAAAAAATAAAAATTTCATTTCACATTCTATAATGAACTCATTTAAATTATAAAATAATTCATACAAAATATATGAATGATGTATAAAAATTCAGAAAATAAAGGTTTAAAGAGAAAAATAAGGACCACCTATAATCCCAAATTCAAGATAACAACTTTAGTCTTTTGGTATTTCCTTTTAGCCTATATACGAATACGCATTCTGTAAAACTAAGAAGTGATATTATATAAACATTAGTAATGTTTATTTCTCTCTTAACAATACAGCACTTCTTAAAAATAGTACAGACAAATACAATTATGATTGATTTTCTACAAAACACTTGGGCTTACTGGACTTAAAAAGTAGTTTGTTATACTGAGAAAATTAACCGTGGTGTAGAGGAAATGGCTGGTCCTTGATAGAAAGAGCTCTCTCTCTTCCAAGTATTTGATTATTTTTAAAAAATCATTTTTAAATTTCACTGATTAAATAAGCATTTTCTCTTCATTACTGAAAAACTTCACACATCCACCTTCAGCACATCGAAAACATGGTTATGGAAGTGTTATGGCTACAAAAAGATCAAAACCCAGTACATGGAACCCAAGCAGAGCCAGCTAAGAACACCACAACCACAAAGCCATGATTCTTTATATCCAGTGTCGAAGGCCTGTTGCTTACATACACATGCAAGCAGATGGTACTGAGTAGTGACACAATCTCAAGCTTGTTCTACTGACGACAGTAGTCCAAGTCTAAAGCATAATGGGAATAGCAGAATGACTACATCATCTAAAACCCCTCTACTCATGGTTTCAATTGCAGATCTGGTTGGTTCTTAGAATTATAATGCTGTCATATTCCAATGTGAAAATTATGACACTGGAGTACTATGAGAAGTCAATGAATATTTATTTAAAATTCAAAGGGATGTTTTACAATGGCATTTGTCCTAAGTGTGAAACTCTACTCAAAAGACACAAAATGTTTTCTAAAAGAGAATACTATTTGACCAATTTTGAGTTACTCAAATTTCAACCTTACCATTTGAATGTAAAAGAAACACCATCAAAATAACCTATCACCTGAAATTCTAAACAAAGGTGGGTCTGAGACATAAGATTCACCTTCTAAGCTCATTTGCTTAGAAGAGTAAAAGTAAAAGTAAAAAAAGTAAAAGTAAAGAGTAAAATTTATTAATTTAATTATTTGAGAATATCAGATTAAGAAAAACATTTTTCTTAATCTGATATTCTCAAATAATTAAATTAATAAATGTTTCACCCATAATTTTCAGATATACACATCTATAGATCTATTACTTGACTTTATATGCAAAACAATTTCCTAAAGCATGAAAATCTCAGTCCAGGAGTCATGTATGCCCTTACTAAACCGACTATATGATTAAAGAGCAGCAGAATGTACAGTAAAGCAGTCTAAAAGTTGTCATGTAGGAATCTAGCAAAAAAAATCCAAAATAACAAAAAGTATTTCAAGGCTACCAAGAACCAAAATATCATACAAACTTATCTTTTATACACCTTTCATAACCGTAGTCTCAGACAACTGGAAACATATTTTAAAATATGTTCCTTCTTCACAAAAACAACCCTATTCATTCTATCTAGATTTACTGCACTGTACTGCCAACTCAAACCAACAAGACACAGATCCCATATTCCATGAAATAATGATACTGCCACAAATGTAAGATTCATCATATCCTCTCTGAAGGTCCTGTAGGCCACCATATCTAACCTAAGTGTTCTTTTTAGTTGTTCAAGATTAATTTATCTCATAGCCCACGCTTCATCAAGTTCATTTGTTTTTGTGAAAATAAGTTTCTCTTCCAGTCTATTATAGCAACTTCCATGTATTACCCATTCTCCTACAGTTAATCCTGTATCACAATCCTTTCCCTTTTGAGACCTTCCACTAAAATAGCTTCTTTTACTCTTTAGATTACCTGCATCTGCTTTCATACCTTAGGCATCCATTCCTATTAGGTATGCATTTGAAAGAACTCTAAATTTAAATTTATTAGGATATTAGTTCATTTGAAGGATTACAAGAAGCTTTATAAATAAGTATTTCAGAGATCTCATACTACTATTCTGCCTAAGAATGCCCTCCCACACCACTGAAACAGTCCGAGATTAGGTGGACAACTTATATTGGCTACATAAACATTTTGACTACTGTTTTTCCACCACCTCAGTTCAGAAAACCACTGTAAATTTTTACGTTAAAAAAAAAAATTAAGAGACACAGAACCAAAAGATGGTATCTTGAATGTGAATACAAGAGATGGTATCTTGACTGTTTAAAAAGCTAAAAGCATTACAAACTGTCAGTTAAAATCTAACTGAAAATTACACTTTCCAAGTTTGTGGTCTTTTATTTCCCTCAGGATTTGGACTCTGTGATTATTTAAATGACTTACACCTCATGGGTGGGTCGAGGGGTGAATTTTACAGGAAAAAAAAAAGTGAAGCCAATTATTTGAGTAATTTTCTAGACTCATTTAGACGAAAAACAATGTGTTACATTGAAGAAATGATTATAAGGATATAGGGATTTCAGCTACTCATTCATGTTTGGATATAAGCAAGAAACAAATATTTATTGACCACCTATTGTGTGCTTTGTAATGCGGTAGTCCATTCTGGAAGTTTGGTGTCAGCATTATCTTTTATCATTAGAGTTTGTTAATTTTTATAAATTATATAATTACTTTGAGTTTTATCATCTGTAAAAAATTAACAATACCTATTTTTCTGATTTGCTGTAGAGATTAAATGAGATGTAGTAACTTCACCTTCAAAAAAATATTACTTCCCTTCTCTCTGTAGGTCCCTCTACAGATTAGGACATTGATCAGTGGTTTTCAACTTTACTATGAAAAATCTCTTTTCTCCACAGATTCCACATCTTTATAGACTTTTGTCTATTAGTTGCACTGACATTTAATTAACTAGATAAGAGGAGCTAATCAGAAGTCTCAAAACTGTCAAAGACATAGATATTAATGAAACTCAATGTTAGGTTCTTGAGGTATCAGCATAACGTCTTATTTCATTAACAGCTTGCAAATCACAATATATGATAATGATTTGTGATAATTAGCCACAAAGTTTTGAGCTGATATAATTATTGGTCAAAGCAAAGATATATAGTATTTTACCTGTTTAAATCTATTGTGAAACCATATATAATTTTCATTAGGCTTTTTACAATCCTGAGAATAATTAATTCCTTCCTCTGCAGACCACTGAGAGAAACATAATTTATATCTCATGTTAGCGATTTTCTATGTCTAGAGAAACTACTGGTTACCCTACTGATTTAAGCCAGTATCACCAGTAACACCAACTTTAAATTCAAAAGTTACACATTATTTATCCATAAAGGTAAGTATGTAGTGATGTCCTGTGTCTTCCTTTTGTATTTATAAGAACAAAATCCAAGTGCTTCACCAAAGACCTATGTGATTTGTCTCCTGGCAACCCCATTTACCAGTCTCTTCTCAGCTTATCAGGATGGCTTTCTCAACTATAGCGTGGGGCTTCTCACTTAAGGGCTTTTGTACTAACTGGGCCCTCTGCCTGGTTCACTCTTCCTGCAGATCATCACATCTAGCTTTTTGTCATTCAGGTCTCAAATTAAGTATTAACATCTGAGTCTTCCCTCAACACTCAATCTAAAGCTTCTTCATGGCATTTGTGACCTCTGAAATTATCTTGTTCACTTATTTACCATCTCTCCACCACCACCAAACCCCACTTGTATAAAAGAGTTCCATGACAGCAAGTCTTATTCATTGCTCTATCTCTAGTTCCTAGAGCAGTACGAGGCACCCAATAATCAAGCAATAACTATTTGTTGGATCACTAACCAAAATGTTTAAGAATGTTTTGGGGAAAAACCGATTTCTTAGTCAACAACTTATATTTAGCATTCAAAATTGCTAACCCAAAGGAAGTAAGAAAAAATGTTTCTGACTACAAAGAATAAGGAAAATGTATACAACATCCCATTCAACAAGTGAGCTTCATTTTCTTTTATTTCTATCCTTTTGGATAGACTATGAAAACCTATTAATGTTTCACACACTTCATATGTCACCTCATATAAAAAGAAAATGAATTTTTTAATTTGTTTTACTGAGTTATATAATGTATAAAATTGTGAATTTTCTTATAATCGTATGCCACGAACTAACAGCCACTCAATCTAATAACTTATTTTTCCTGCCAAGATGCAAGCAGGACAGCTTCTAAGAATCTAAAACATACAGACTGGGAAGGCCAGAGTTGCAGTAACAGTGACAGTGCCAGAATGGCCCAAACCAGGGAAGCTCTTGCTCTCAGCTATAATGTGGGGAACGAGGGAACAACAGAGTGATCAGACCTAGGGGAATAATTGTAGCTCTGATTCCTGTTAACAAACAGAAATATCTTCAAACCAAATCAAAAGAGATTCAACTAGAATCTTATAGTTCAAGACATTAAATAACTGTTTTGAATACCTGAGGTCTCTTCAGCAAATGAAATATCAATCAGTTGACAATATATGGGCTTTTGCAGTTTCACATAAGAAAAGCACAGTATTTGTAGTAAGTAACACACACAACCCCAATACTATGTGCTACATTTGCTTACTAACTTAAAAATATTTCCAAGAATACTTTTAAAAGAAAGAGATTTAAATGAAAATAACTAATAATAAAGACTTTATTTCTGAGTTTGGAAAATATTTGAAAACTAAAAGAAACATTAAAGAAAGATAAAACAACTCACTAGTTTAAAAAATGCAAACACCTTGAAAGTACACAAACCTACGTATACTTTTTAAAAATCGGGTGTTGCTTCTTTTCTCAACTGGTGGTATTATAGGAAGACAGCAACCAGAAAATTCACAGCCCATGTGAGTTTACTTACCAGGCACAAAGAAACATTAGTATCAGTCTGTAGGCTAACCTGCTTATTTATTATTCAGCCAAGTGGAAAGTACAATTTAGCATAGAGCTAGAGCCAGGTACCAAAATGACTAAGAATGGCACGTGTAAACTTTTTTTTTAATTAAGAAATTAAAGAGGAGAGAAGTATTAAACGTAGGATCTCCTCTAAAGATCACATACTCAATTTTCTATTTTTCATTGCTCCATATTTCACTGGCAATATTCTAAGCTGCTTAACAAGAAGCCTATATTTCACTTTTCATCACTTCTGCTCACATAACTGATGCTTCCGAAGTCCAGCGCATGGACAAATGTCAAAAACACATGCAAAATTTAACCTTACAGTGAAGTATTTTTAAGATAATACTTCCAGAAACAGAATGTCTAAAACTAAGGAGTCTTTGTTAACTCCTAAAATTAACTTTGTTAATTTTGAGTAAGGACTCAAAATGCTAAATAAATAACATTTCTGCAAACTATGCATTTGTCAAAGAGCATAGCACATATTTTTCACAGATCAAATAATAGGAATCTTTTACCCTTCAATTAAAAAAAAAAAGTAGCAACAACCAAAGGACAGCTAGTCCTATTCTCTCAGTGGTTCCTAACTCCATGTAGCCTATCCCTTAGGCTCAGACTATTTCTTTTGAATTTCATCTCCAAACTGAGTACACTTAAAGACCCAGAGACTTTGACAATGACTCCCAGCAACTCTCCCCAAAACCTACCCTCCTGTTTTCCATTAAACCCTCAGATTTGCCTTACCTTTGTTATTAAGCCAGCCTCCTTGCCCTCAGTCTCTTTCTTCCTGGATTCCCTCAGTACTTTGTAGCCAAATTCATCTTCAAAAAGATGAATGCTCTGACTGGGTCATTTTCCTCATGTCAAAACTTCTTGTGCTCTTGAATAAAAGTCTGTACTATTCAACCTAGCATTCAATGACTTCTACAGTCTAGCCCAACAAATCTTTATAGTATTATCACCATATTCTCTAATTATACAAGTTCAGGCTTCAGTCAAATCAATCCCCTGTCCTCCAACTTGTCCTGAACTTTCTATCTTGGCTCATGCCATTCCTACCATAAAGAATGTCTACCACTCCCTTTCAGCTGCCACTGCTCATGGCCTTTTGCATCCCTGCATTTATTCATGTAAACAAGGACACACAAATGATATCTTCCCTACCCCCCAATAAGGGCAACCCCCCCAAATTTACAACAACTGACTCTTATTAAATGCCTACTATGTGCCAAGCAGTCAGTTTTACATATTACTTCTAATCCTCTCAACAAAATCGTGAAGTAGGTATTATTATTCTCCTTGTAAAGATGAGAAAGCCAAAGTTCAGAAACATCAAATATTTTATTTAGTAAGTCATCTCACATTATATACTCAGTAAGTTGCCTCAAATCATAGACTTAGTAAGTGGCAAAGCAAGGATTTGAACCCAGGCTGCCTAAGTCTAGAGACACTGCTCTAAAACCTACGTTGGTTGGTTTTGTTTTGTTTTTTTGTCTGAACTATGTGACTACCCCCTTCATCTATCTGAAATAATTTAGTTTTACATGATATCTCCACTTACTACATACTAAATAATAAGCTTTCTCATGTTTGCCAGTTTAGTAAAGGGAGAACATTAAAATGCTACTTCTTTCCAATAAAAGAACAGTGCTCAAAATGCAACTTCAAGGAATGTCTTTTTTTGTCACAAAGATTATTTTCACTTAAAATATTTTCAAAGAAATTCATTCCAACCAACTTTTTCAAAGATGACTGCAAGTTACCAATCATACACTATGATGGTTTTACAGATTATAAATAATAAGAGGATTTTGCGATTACCACCCATGTATTGTAACAGATATCTATCAAATTGGCAAAGATTGTAAAAACTGACCTACTCAATGCCATTGAAGGTGCAGTGAGACACACACTCTTATACACAGGGTAACCACCCTTTGATCCAGTTATCCCACTTCTGGGAATCTATCCTAAAGGAAGAAAAAAAAAAACAGAGATGCAATCAAAGATAAATGTACAAAAATGTTTGTCCCAGTGTTATTTAAAATAGTAATATTATAAAGAATCAACCTAAAAGTTCCAAACTAGGAGACCAATATCCTGTTTAGAGAAACACGCAGGCACAAAACAGTATATATAAAAGTATAATTCCATTAAAAAAATTTGTACATGCAAGGAAACAACTAGAAAAATGTACATTAAAATGTCAGTAGTAATTATTTCTGGGTGATAGGTTTATAGATGATTTTCAATTTCTTCTTTACATTTATGTTCTTTTCAAAATTTGCCACAATGGAACATGAATTACTTTAAACAAGAAAAAAAAAAAATGTAAGCCGCTATACTCACTGAAAATGATCCTGAACCTATAAAGGCATGTTACTTGGAAAAGAAACATTTCCCAGTGCAACGAAAATGTCAAACCTGTTTCGTTTCCACCTCCTGTTAGCTCACACTTACTTTTAGACTGTGTAAAGAATGTCAACCAAAATTCAGTGGTATTCATGAAATTGCACAATGCTCACTATCTAAAAGTCAGCCAATGCTTCAACAGAAAGCACCACAGTTAAATGAATTGTTTTATTGTATGTCTATTGAGAATAATAAATGTCCAATTAATCCTAACTCAAAACATGCAAAAGGGAAAAACCAGAAAAACTATTCTTGTTCTGCAAATTAACTATGTATACTGTTGTTGCCTTATAAGCCCAGCATAGTTAGGTCTGGAGTGGGGAGGAACTTGAAAATAAAGCTGGCAAGCTACCAATATTCACTAAAAATGCACATAGATGCATTTTTTTTCTACATGCACATTTCTGTTCTAGGGCAGAGTTAACTTTAGTGGCAAAAGATGATTTTTATCAGCGTAGAAAAAAAGATTAAGCTGTTCTACAAAAAAACAAAAGCACAACAACAAAAAAACCTTCTTATATTAAACACAGAATTAAAATTGCCAGCTGAACCAGGTGGGAAGAAAAAAAAATCCGTACCTTTGGCATGTATGCAGAACAACAATTTGCCAAAGCAAAAACAAGCCTCGAATTGAAGTAAAACAGGCATTAAGCAAAAAATTCTTATTTTACTGTATTTTAAATTGGGAAACTTGTTTGCTTGTAATACTAAAATACTATCAGAAAATAAAGCCGTGGGGCGGGGGGGGGAAGAGTATCACAGAAATAGTCGTTGAGTAACTAAGAGAAAATTTAAAGTATTACACTGATGTTACTTAGAAAATGAGTATCATTCTATTTCCATTCTACCATGAAAATACAACACTTATTTATAAAACATATGTCAGGTTCTGGCAAACAAAATAAATTACTAGACTATAAATTCCTTATAATAGAAGCTGCAGGCTCACATCTCAGTTTCCATCAAAGAACCTAATATTGGGTCATGCGAACATCTGTTCAATGACTGAATCTGAAATCTATTAATAAAATCATGCAACATTTTTACATGCATTCAATGGAATGGAAAAGGTAGATCAAAAGACATCAAAGATTTGGGATAGATACTGAAAACTATATAAAATCCAAAGATTAGTATTAAATTTCAACTGCTAAAACAATAAAGTTATGGTTGCTTGCTTAATGTTTTATAATACAGCCAACTTGTCTAGAACACAATGATCCTGTTTATAAATGAATTTTTAAATATCATTGAAAATACAGTGTATACATTTACTCTTCAGATTACACATCTGACTGATCTGAAATGTTCAGTCTGCAATAGGAGATAATTTCCTACTCCTAACTTAGAATTTTACAAGCCACATTTGGGATTTGGCCAAAGAAACAACTGCACCCAGTTCTTTGTGCCTCTCTTACTTTTACACTTCTGTGGTTGATAACTAAACCACAGTTCTATCCTGAGCAAAGCTATTTTTTACAACCAGAATAAATGTGTATAGCACAGCACTGCAAACAACCATGAATGTTATAGGTATACATACTTGTGAATTCAAAGTAACTTACTTCATGCTTTACTTAATCCAACAGTATTTTTTACCAGTTACAGTGTATAGTTTAGCATATTCCTATTCTTATGAAATATGGACTAACTTAAATATATCCTAAAACCAAACACAGGCTTACATATTTAATTCCAAATTTGGTTGACTTTATCATTCTACACTTTGAACCAATCCCTAGCAATGGAAATTACATTAGGCTAGTGACAGAAAACTGGGTATGTAAGAAATTTTTTTCCAGATTTATCTGGAATTAGCCTAAATAAATAAGTCATCTGTACATTAAAAAACAAAACATTAACTTGTCTACTAACTGAAGTTTATTTCACAAAACACACTTAATCCTCTCTGTGCATATCATGTATTTCTGAAAACCATATTAAAACCATTATTTTTAGACCATTTACAAAAGTACATTATCTTTTGTTTCAACTCCACCTTAATCATCACACACAATTTTCCTTTTCTTATTAGTGCATGCATGTACCTTCTATGTCTAAGAGGCCTATTTTCAAGTGTAAACAAGAGCACAGCATAGTTCTCTGCTGAACTGCTTTGTTGATCAGTACATCATAAGCTAAGCTTATAGGTCCAATACTCTTCTGGATCATTTAACTTTGAAACTTTGAAACAAACTGGCCTCTTAACCACCCATCTCAAAACTGTGAGAAGGGGACTGTAAAGAGTATATGAATCATTCAGTGTCCTTAACCACTATTTTAAAAATTCATAACCTGAATGGGGCAATATTATCTTTGTACATGAAAGACTGAAAAGCACATGAAAACTACCACTTGTAATCCCCAAATTTCACACACAGAAAAAGGGGGTGGGGGTAGTGGATGCTTCATCTTGGCAATATAAGAAAGCTTAAATATATTTATGTTTAACACTAATCACTTCCATAAGATGTGAATTTGGCATTAAGTCATGCAGCAATATATGATATCAGAATGGACAGAAAATACTTGGAAATATGCCATAACTCTTTTTAAAATTAATGAGTTTAATCTGAAAAGGAACATCAGGAGGAAGTAAGATGACGTTCACAATTTTAAACACACCACAACATTAATATATAAACGCTTTATACAAATTCTTAAATTGAATTTCTAAAATAAGAGAATTTTACAACTGGGAACTTAGAGGTTATTTGAAGTTCAGTGAACATCTGCTGGATCCCTAGCATATGTCAGACACAGTGCTAGGTGCTTGCAGGTAACTCAATTACTCAACTCACTTTAGAGATGGTGGAGTTCCCTGCTCCAGCCAAATTGAGCCGTCTAAACATCAGAACCAGAAATGCTGAGCAATGCCCTCACAGTAGTGAAATTTCTATCAAAACAGACCTGTATCACTCTCCCTTATAAACTAAATAAAATGTCAAAGATGCAATGCTAACCTTATTTAACAAAACAATAGTCCCCGTGTTTTGAATAATTATAAAGAATTACAACAAAATTCAACTAAGTACTTAGTTGCATAATTTATTCCAAAGAACAAAACATGGGGCTGTCAGTTATAAGATTCTAAAGACATACAAAACAGAAATTAAATAAATTGCAGATATCACTTAAAATCCCTTTGTAAAAAAAATAAAAATTATCAATATGAAAAATTAGATGCTTGATTGGAATGTATTTTATATAAAAGATCAGTCATATATAACAAAGTTCATGGACGGTAGGTAGTAAACTTGGGCAAGGCTTTAAAGTTATTTGACTATTACATTCTGAATTATGACAGAATGCAAAAGTTCCTGAGGACAAAGACCCTGTCTAATTCATCTCTGTATCCCCAACAATTAGCACTCTATTTTTAAATGTTGGAGAGGTGAACTAACATATGAACTCTAAATTCAAGCAATTGGAAATTCAACCTAACAATCTAGGTTTTTCTTTTATAACTCAAATGATTTCTTCAATTATTAAATAATACTCAACTCAAGTGACATTGCCTTAAACTAGATCAAAAACTGTGGTTATCACTTTAACTAGTACAACATACCTCATTGAAGGAATTCACAGATACATCAAGAAGACAAGTATATTCATATACTTTGATTCAACAGTCCTTCCTCTGGAAATCAATCCCAAAAAAATATTCCAAAAGAATATGTTGCATACACAAAAGCTTTCATTTCATTGTAATTTTAGTAAGGGGAAACAGAAACTACCTAAAAGCCCAGCAACAGGTAGATGTACAGCAACAGGTAGATGGATATTTTGCAACATCCGAAAAAGGCTTAAAATAAAGATTAGCCTCCTAATTGGTCTTCCTGCTTACACTCTTGCCCACCCCAACTCCCCACCAAGTTGATTTCCATAGAGCAGCCAGAAGGATTCTCACAAACTCTTCTACTTAAAACCTTCCAATAGCTGATTGGTAATTTCATTCGAAGTAAAATTCAAAGTTCTTACCATAACCTATAAGGCTCAGTTACTTCTCTAACCTAAAGCTCTCTCACTCCCTCTTGCTTACAGTCTTCTCAAAAGGCCAAGTACACGGAGGGGATCTTTGCACTTGGAGTACTCTCTGCCTATAATCTTCTTTCCCAAGAGAGCACACCTAACTCACTTTCTGCAGAGACATATACCTAACTCACTTCCTTCAGGTCCCTGCTCCAGTCACATGTCTTCCCAGCCACTGCTTCTCTCTTTCCCCTCACCCTACTTTATCATGTAACATACTGTGCATTTATTTGGTTATGGCTCACCTCTCCTGATGAGAATATAAGCTCTCTGACAACAAGAAATTGATTTTATTCACACAGTAGGCATTCAAAAAGCAGTTGCTGAATTAGTAATAAATGTTGATACAATAATTATTAACTACATGAAAAATCATGCATATAAACAAGCTCAGAAGAGAACAGGAAAAATGAATAGTTTGATTTGTGAACGTTTCAAGCTGATCATATTACTAAGGAGTTTGTACAATAAAAATTCTAAGTCCGTTGTGATTACAATTTTAGGCTGCCAAAAGTAACTACAACAATCTTATTTCCTCAGAAGCCACTAATATATTAGCTAAAAACTGGCTGGTAGTAGTTATTAGTGACAAGTTTTCCTCATAAAATTGTAGTAACAATTACTCTTAAATCTTGTTCCTAAAGACCCAAAGTTTAGTCTGTTAAGTATCAACACTGTCATTCTTGAGGCCACACAGAAAGTGAAAAAAGGCTTTTAAACAGTTTTAATATGGAACTGAATAATACCCAGGGATTCCAGTTTGCTTTTGAAACAGGTATCTATGCTTGGCTTCAGAGCGATCCTGAAACTGAATGCAAAATTTCGTGCATAAAAGTCTATTACTTTTTTTTTCTGAGGAGAGAGACTACATATTTCATCATAATCTCAAAGGTGTCAGTGGCCTAGAAAAGGTTAAGAATTACTATTTTATATTGGAAGTAAAGTACAATATTCTAATATAAGCCACCTCTCAAAAGGACAGAAGGTATATAGTATCTAGCCAATCTTCGTAATCATTCAATTCATCCACAACTGCCTACCTTGTGCCAGGCACGGTGTGATTCTCAATACCTTACATCTAATCATATTTTGCAGTACATAGTTGAAAATATCAAGGAAACAAGGTTCAGTGAAACACCAGACTAAAAAGTAATTTCAACCAATGCAAATATAATTTCAAAACAGAAAGTGTTACAAGAAATCATAGTAAAGACAGAACGGGGCTCCAGGCCTGATTTAGTGTTTATTATGTCAAAATACTGCAGATATCAATTACATCAAAAGGAAAGAAAAACTACACATACACATGCCCGCCTCCACACACTGACAGGAAACCAGAAGAAAGTTTCCAAATCCTGTTTCCAGCAGCATCCCTTCTGAGACTGGGCCTGCAGAATGCTTTTGAAGGTAGGCGCCCCACGTTAAAACTATGAGCTGCTACTTTACTCTTACTGTGATAAAAAAAGAATCATCATCCCACACCCAGGAAGCAGAAAACTGTGGCCACCTGTAAGGCTGTGGCCCATTAACCTCCTGCCCTGTTATTCCTTTTTTTCTCCTCCCTTCAAAGCAGTGACAAAACCATCTTCCCTCCCAAAAAAGGAATACATAACTCAACCTTAGTTCTTTTTTCCAAGAGGTTAAAAGGTCCTCCAAACTCCTGGCACTTAGCCCTGTGAGAAGATCCCATTTTTCGGGCACAAGTGTCTTCCCTCACCTTCTCCCCGTAGCAGTAAATTACACAATTCCGCTTAAGACACGGTCCTTAACTTCCTGAGGGGACAAGCGACACTCCTACCAGCCCCGGTCTGAAGGAAGCCAAGAATCACACGGTGACCCCTTCCCTAACAAAATTCAGGGAAGCTGCAGAAACCCAAGAAGAGCAACGCTGAAAAGGCGAACACATGGCAAGCTACGGAAGACGTGAGGGAAAGAGGGCGGGAAAGGGGCTGGGAGGTGGAGTGGTGTGTAGAGATGTCAGCCCTCTGCACTGGGGGAATAAAGGAAGGAGAAGGAGACCCTGACCTGACAGAAGTGAACGCAGAGAGAGCAACCCTCCCGTCCACCCGCACCTTCTCCAGCACAGGAGGGCAGAAAATTCACCCAACCCTCCAACCCCCTCTTCGCGTGACCCCCAAGGGGAGAGCTGGGTTTGCGGGAAGGTCTGACCCTAGTCTGGGGACATGCAAGAAGAGGGAAAAGGCAGCGATGTCCAGTCCTCTGCATCTCTCGGGCAGTGAGTGGCGAGGGCACTGTGTCCGAGGAGATGGCGAGGGAAACGGGCTTGTGCCATGACACCTCGGGGAGTTGGAGGGTGGGGGGACACAATGTCCTCTTTCTCTCCCACACCCGGCCCGGGCCCCTCCCGTCCGTCTCCCGCAGGCCCAGCCACAGTCGACCGGATCGGTCCGCGGGCGTGGTTGGCTCTGGCCCTGGCGGCGGCGACAGGGCCTCCCGGAGCCCCGGCCCCTCCCGCCGGCCAGGCCCCCGGGCCGCCGCCCCGGACACCGAGGGAACGCGGAGGAGGAAGGGGGAGCCAGGGGACTGACCGGCGACACGAGCCGCCTCAGCCCTGGCTCGGCCGACCCGCGCCCCCAGCTCCCTCTGGGGCCGACTCGGGCTCCCCGCCCCTCACTCACCCCCCCGGTCCGGCGCCTCCTCCACCTCCTCCTCCACCTCCTCCCTCCTCTCGGCCGTGGCTCCTGCTCCGGCTCCGCGCGACGACGACGGCGGCGGCAGCGGCGGCGGCGGCCTCGAGAGCGGCGGCGGCGGCGGCGGCGGCGCCTCCAGAACGCGCACGCACGCAGCACGCAGGCTCCGCCTCCAGTTCCGCCCCGCCCCTCCGAGTCCGCGACGGCTAGCCTTCGGCCCCGCCTTCCCCACGGCTTTCCGGAGTCCTTAAAGGAGCCGCGCGAAAGAGGGTGGTGAGAGCTGAGAACCGTGTGGGAGGAGCGGGGTTTGGGGGCCTTGCGGAGGGCTGGGTGGGAGGCTGCCTAAGGCGAGAAACGAAATGAGGAAGGGTCCGAAAATTCAGGAGGAATAAAATTTTGGAGGGAATGAAATCATTCAACAAGTGCTAATTGAGCCCCTAGTAAGTGCCAGACGCTGTTCTAGGCTCAGGGGATAACCCTATAGGCAAGCAGAGGTCCTCCTGACACTTGAATTCTGGTGGGGTGGGAGAGAAGAGGCAGAGAACAAACAAGTAAACAATAATTTCAGGTAGTGAGAAGTTGTGTGAAGAAAAATAAAACCAGGAATGGGGTGACTTTATAGCTGGCCAGATACTGCCCCGCAGAGGAGACCTTTGAGCACCTATCATATACACATGATACGAAGGAATGAGCCTAGCAAATACCTAGGGTGTGTGTGTTGGTGGCGGGGCGGATAGTGGGGGGGTGGCTGGCGGGGACAGCCTTTCCAAGCTGAAAGACAATCACCCATAAACTGAGAGGTGAGAATAATACACGTGCTAGGTTGCAGGAACAGCAAAAGGCCAGTATGGCTGAATGGAACCAGCTAGCCGGAGAGCAGTGGTAGTGAAGCTGAGAGGTGTGGAAGGACTAAATCCTGTGGAGCCTCGTGGGCTGTCCTAAGAGCCACTGAAAGCCGTGGGAGGGTGAGCACAGGAATGACCACATCTGAGTCACATTTTTAGAAGTTATTCTTGCTAATATGTGTAAAATACACAATAGGGAAGCACAAATGTCCACAAGAAGACCATAAAGGATGTTGGTGGTGGTAATTTGGAATAGGATGGCACCAAAGGAGTGAGAAGGCTATTCAGATACATTTTGAATTGGAATGGATTTGGCAGAAAGCGTGGGAAGGAACAAACATCATGGATGATTCTTAGATTCAGGTCCTGAAGGATGGGTTAATGGTGGTGGACTCAAACAGGAGAAATTTGGGGATGGGGGAAATCAGGAGTTCTGTTTTGTACATGTCATACTTCCTTGTTATACATCTACATGGAACGTTGAGTACAACGTTTTATATCCAACAACAGTTGGATATAAAGTTGGGATTCATCAGCCCATGGATGGTTTTTAAGCCTGAAGTCTACATAAAAGCTCTTAAGGAGGGAGAGTAGCTGGAGGAGAGGACTAAGAGGAATCCAACACTTGGAGATTAAGTAGAAAAGGAGGAGGAGCTACCAGTCAGATCAAAGGACTACTAGGAAAGGGTGAGTGACTGAAGATAAGAGAATTGTTTCTGGACGGTGGGAGTCATCACTCTTATCAAATACTGCTGAAACAACTAAGCTGAGGACAGAGTTTGAACACTGGATTTGGCCAAATGAAGGTGACCGATGTCCTTGATGAAAGCAGTTTCAATGGTGTCATAGGGGAGAAAGTCTGATTAGGGTGTGTTAACAAGAGCATGCGAAGTGAGGAAGACAGAGTGTTTATAGCAAGTCTAAACATCTCTTGAGATTTGCTGTAAAGACCAACTGAGAAAAGGGTAGTAGCCCCAGGAGTATTTGGGATCAAGGGAGAGTATTTTATTTCTTTTATTTTTTGAAGACTTTATTTATCTATTAGAGAGAGAGAAAGAGAGAGAGAGACAATGAGAAAGAGAGCATGAGAGGGAAGAGGTCAGAGGGAGAAGCAGATTCCCCACCAAGCAGGGAGCCCGATGCGGGACTTGATCCCAGGACCCCAGGATCATGACCTGAGCCGAAGACAGAGGCTTAACCAATTGAGCCACCCAGGCACCCCAAGGGAGAGTATTTTAAAATGGGAGATGTTCCTTTGTTGGTATGTTGGACCAATTTAGAGTGGTAAATGTGTTGGAACAGAAGGCAAGAGGAGACAGTGGAGAAAGATTGTCCTCAAGAAGATGAGAAGCAGTGAGACCTAGCGTATAATGAAGGGGGTGGCCTTGGATAGGAGCCAAGGACAGTATGTTCACACACTATTTGGGGGCAGAAGGCAAAGTCTGTGGGTGCAAAAGCAGGTAGGTCAGGTGGAGCATTTGGTGACGGCACGCTCAGGCCACTGTGGAGCAGAAGGGAACAGACAGGTGGGAACTAAAATCCACCCCCTGTTCTCCCCACCCAGCTGTGAGCTACATCCACCTGGAGGAAGGGGGGGGGCACCTTTTGTAATCACTTCACCTGGAGGAGTGGTGCCTTTTAGCCATCCTCCCCACCCTCCTACACACACACATACACACACACACACACAGTGCACATTTTCCCAGGTTGTACAGAGTACTGTATGTGCTGACTACCTCACTGGGTCTGAGGAGACAGAGCTGGGCTTTGTGCTTTCCTGTACTCTATGCATGAAGAACTGTGAATGGGGAAGGGCTGTCGGCCATTTAAGGAGCTAGAAGCAGTTGAGCAAGAATTCCCCTGAAGAGTGGAAGAGTTACCAGAGAAGTATAGTATGGACAGCCCTGAGGGCCTTCTTGAGCTGGTGGTCCTGTGTTAAAAGTGAGACAAGGTTCAGCAAGGTTGTGTGGTTTTCTCCAGCCACATGCTGTTTCTTGGGGGACTGTAGGAGGGTTGGACTTGACCAGGGCTGGGTTTGCTGATGGAAGTCAATGAGGGGTAAGGGAGTCTACACCAGGGAGTGGTTATAGTGGCAGACCTTGGAAGCTCAACTGGGAGGGGAGAGAGGCAAGTAAAAAAGCAGTGGGGTCAATGGTTTGGTGTTGCCTGTGAGAAAGAATAGTTCAGGAGGAAGTCAAATAAGTGGGGAAAGGGGACTTTCCAAGGATCAAGCATGGGGAAGAGTGAGTGAGGTGGTTGGGAAAGAGGAAGCCAAGGCATCTATGAGAAAAATGGGTTCAAGGAGGAGCCATGGAACTGAGGAACCAGTGGGGCCTTCGGGCTCTTGCCCTTGTCACAGCATTCTTGAGCCATTGGTCTGGGGGAGGTTGAGAGAGCTGCACGAGCTGGGGTAGAAACTAAATGCAGCAGGGGATAAGCCAACTGGACACTGCCAGGGCCTCTCCACAAGCCTTAGGAGAGCCCACTGAGGACTTTACTTTACCTTTCTTTTTTTCCGCCCATGGAATCTGAAGAGCATTTATGCCTCTATCTCTGAGTACCATCACCAGCTCTCAAAGGGAATGTCCTTATATCCTGGGAGAAACAAAAAAGGGTAAGAAGCAGAAGAAGCCAAAAAGCAATTATTTCATGGCACTCCTGTTACAACTGAGAATTTCTTAAGTTGGAATGCCAGGTTTGGGGCAGCGCTCTTAGAAATTTAGAAGCAATGAATGAAAGAAGAAGAATCAACAGGGAAAAAGTGAAGTGGGGAACAGCTTTTGAAACAGATCATAATCATGACACAACTGATAGGCAGTTCTTGGAGGATGCTCGAAACAGCATGGAGGTAGGGGAGTCTTTGCTGCGGGAGATGGATGTCCCTGGAGCTGCATGTGACAACGATCTCACCTACCATCCCGCTGATCTGGAGAGTGACTGAACTGGTGCATGGATCTTCCTATCTACAGAGTTGGACTGCCACAATCTGTCTGTGGCTATGCTGTGCTGAGAGGGTGCTGATTTGCCTTTCTTTTTTTCTAAGAAAAAATCATTTTCAGGAGCATTTTTTAAAGGATTTTATTTTATTTATTTGGCGGAGAGAGAGAAAGTGCGAGAGAGGGAACACAAGCAGGAACAGCAGAGGAAGAGGGAGAAGAAGGCTTCCCGCAGAGCAGGGAGTCGGATGTGGGGCTCCATCCCAGGACCCTGGGATCATGACCTGAGCCAAAGGCAGAGGCTTAATGGCTTAGCCACCCAGGCACCCTAGGAGCATATTCTTTTGATAGTTTTCATCATTGGGCTTAATGAACTTACTTTAAAAATCAAACAACAATACATCCATGACATTTCCTACCATGAAATTCAAACTTTTGAAGAAACAGAAGAGCTATACTTCTTTTCATGCTGGGTTTGCTGAGAAGTTCTTCCTTCCCAGACTTAGAGCACTTTTTCAACCCAGTTCTATCTCATAATCCTAGAGAGCTCAGGCATGCTTAGAACTAGCAGGACTAACATAGCTCACTACTCCGACAGTCAATTTATGAACAAGGCCTTTGGAAGCATTCAGGTTGTGATACAAATCCATAAAAAGAAGCTTCTATCCAATCAGTGTTTGGAAAATGTGTTTTTAGATCAGGATTCTTGGAAACGTGTAACTGAAGAGTAGGATTACGTATGCTATGCCCCACAACACCTAATACACTTTTCCTGTTGGTGCAGTGGTTTTAAGGATTTGAAGAGCTGGCATATTTTACACAAAAAATATACCTCACACATATAGGCCCTTACACACACTTAGTCACAAATCTTAACTGAGTGCTTGCTTCTTTATGCTGTTGCAAAAGATACAAAGGACCTGGCATTGGTTTACCATTTTACAGTTTCCAGAATGACTCCACAGGACCTAATTTAATCCTACCAACAGTATCATTAAAGTAGCTGTAAATCTCGTTTTGCAGAGGGGAAAACTTGCTCAAAGGAATTAAATGAATTGCACAGAAGCACAGAGCTATTAATTGGCAAGATCTCAAACTGGAACCCAGACCTTTGGGTGTCAAAACATTGGCTGGAAAAAAAACAAACAAAAAACATTGGTTGGATTAGAATATAAATTCCTTGAGGGCACAGACCTGATCTGTTTTGTTCATTACTATATTCTCAGAACCTGAAATATACGAGACATATTGTAGGTTTTCAATAAATATTTCGGGAGTGTGTATGTGTGTGTGTGTGTGTGTGTGTGCGCGCACGCGCGCACTGTAGAGGGAGGGCTGGGGAGAGAATATAAGCCAACCATCCAATTCGTTAGCACATTTGTATATTTTAATTAATTATGTGCTAAACTGATCTTTTCTTTATTAGTGCTATTTAAGTATGGTTCACAAACTGGTCCACAAAATTTTTTATTACCAGTTGTCTTAGTTCATTCGGGCTGTTGTCACAAAATACCACAGACTGGGTAGCTTGTCCACAACAGAAATTTATTTCTCAAGTTCCAGAGGCTGAAAGTCTTGAGATCAAAGTGTCAGCAAGGTCATATTCTGGTTAGGGCCTGCTTTCTGGTTTACAGTGGTGCTTTCTTGCTGTGTCCTCACCTGGTGGAAGGGGCTAAAGATCTCTCTGGAAACTTTTTTATAAGGGCATCAGTCCCATTCATGAGAACTCTATCCTTTTGACCTAAGCCCCTCCCAAGTCCCCACCTCCTAATACCATCATCTTTGGGGCAGAGGATTTCAACATATGAATTGTAGGGGGATACAAACATTCAGATCATAGCAGCAGTTGACATTAAGTACAGAGAAAACAAGAGTAAGCATGTAGAATCCTTTGTGGCAACTTGAGATCGCTGTGACATACAACCGAGCGAGTGATGATCAGTAGACTTGTCCAGTTGCGCAGGGCCGAAACCAGTACAGGTGTTGCCTGACTGACTCGTGTGGTGAGTCACATGTGCTGTGAGTTGGGTACTAGTCATACAGCATCCAGTTTGCTTTTTAACCTTCTGACCCTCTTCACCTGCTTCTTCTACTGTCCCACCACCACCTCTGGCAATCACCAATTTGTTCTCTGTATCTATGAGCTTGGGTTTTGTTTTGTTGCTTTTTTTTTTTAGATTCCAAATATGAGAGATTTTATAGTATTTGTATTTCTCTGACTTATTTCGTGAGTGTGTGTGTGTAAATTTCTTTATCCATTAATCCATCCACGGACACTTAGTTGCTTCCATATCTTGGCTGCAGTGACCATGGGGTTGCTGGTATCCTTCTGAGGCAGGTTTCCATTGACTTTGGATTAATACCCAGTCCTGGAATTACTGGATCATATGGTAGTTCTGTGTTTCGTTTTTGAGGAACCTCCATACTGTTTCCCATAGTGGCTGCACCAGTAGACATTCCCAACGACAGGGCACAGGGTTCCCTTTTCTCCACATCCTCATCAACACTTGTTGTTTCTTATTGTTTTTGTTCTAATAGCCATTCTGACAGGGGTGAGATGATATCTCATTGTGGTTCTAACATGTATTTTCCTGATGATGAGTGATGTTGAACATCTTTCATGTACCTGTTGGCCATCTGTCTGTCCTGTCATTGTTCTTTGGAACAATGTCTATTTAGATCTTCTGTCCATTTTTGAATCAGATTGTTTGGTTTGTTGTTGTTGTTGTTTTGCTATTGAGTTGCTTGAGTTCTTTATATAGCCTGGATAATAACCCCTTTCCGATGTAGGATTTGCAAATCTTTTCTCTGAGTAAGTAGTTTGCCTTCTTATTTCGTTGATGGTTTCCCTTTCTGTGCAGAAATATTTTAGTTCAATGTAATTCCACTTGTTTATTTTTGCTTTTGTTGCTTTTATCTTTGGTGTCAGATTTAGAAAAATCATCACCAGACCTCTGTGAAGGAGCTTACCTTCTATGTTTTCTCCTATTTGGAGGAGGGGTGCAATTGTAAATGGGACTTTTTTCTTAATTTCTCTTTCTTATTGTTTATTATTAGTATAGAGATTTTTGTGGGTGTGTATTGATTTTGTATCCTACAACATTACTGGATTCATTTATCCTAATAATTTTTCGATTGGACTCTTTAGGGTTTTCTATATGTAATATCATGACATCTGCAAATACTGATAATTTTAATTCTTCCTTTTCAACTTGGATACCTTTTTTCCATTTCTTGCCTAATTGCTCTACCTAGGACTTCCAAACTGTATTAAATAAAATTGATGAAGGTGGGCATCCTTGTTTTCTTACGGATTTTAGAGGAAGAGCTTTCAGATTTTCACCACTGGGTATGATACTCGCTGTGGAATTGTCCTATAGCCTTTATGTTAAGGTCCTTTCCCTCTCTATCCTCTTTGTTTTTATCATAAATGGGTGTTGAATACTGTCAAGGACTTTTCCTGCATCTATTGATTTTGTCAATGTGGTGTATTATGTTGACGGATTTGCAGATGTTGAACCAGCCTTGCATCCCTAGAACAAATCCTACTTGATCATGGTGTGTGATCCTTTTAATGTGTTGTTGAATTCAGTTCGCTGATGTTTTGTTGAGAATTTTTAAGTCTATATTCATCGGGAATATTGGCCTGTCATTTTCTTTTCCTGTGGCTTCCTTGTCTGATCTCGGTATCAGGGTAATGCCATCCTGGTAAAATGAGTTTGGAAGTGTTCCTCCCTCTTCTATTTTTTTTTTTTTTTTTGGAAGAGTTTGAGAAGGATTGGTATTAATTCTTTGAATGTTTGGTAGAGTTCACCAGGGAAGCCCTCTGGTCTTGGACTTTTTTCCATTGGGAGGTTTTTGATTACTGATGCAGTCTCCTTACTAGTAATTGGTCTGTTCATATTTGCTATTTCTTCATGATTCAGTCTTAGTAGGTTGTATGTTTCTATGGATGTAGTTATCTAATTTAATCCTAACCAGCTTGGCTACTTGCCCCCAACCTTCTTCTCCTCCTGGATATCCTTTACTTTTTCAGAAAGAGAATCTCTGGAATGAAAGAGTTAACAACAGATTTGAAATTAAAAACAAAACCAAAACTGCTTTTTCACCATTGAAGCTATAGTTACTGATCTAATGTCATGGAGGCATTATTGCTCAGTAATTAAGCATATAGTCTCTGGAGTGAGACTTCATGGGTTTAAATGCAGGTTCTGTCATTGACCAACTGTGCAACCTTGGGCAAATTGCTTAACCTCTTGCAGCCTCTGTGTTCTTATCTGTAATATAATAAAAGTACAGAATTTCACAGGGTTTTGGTAAAAATTATCTGATTGGGCATGTACAGTGCTGTCACGGAGCCTGTCGACATAATAACAAGATGTTATAATAAATATTATCTATCAGTATATCATCCTGGGCTCATAAAAATTCACACCATTTGAAAGATTTAAAAAATCTGGACGATCAGGGTGATTTCTGTAACTATCCAAGCTTGTAAATAGGTGGGTCACTTGAAACTACTCTGGAGAGGCGAGTGAACACACAGAGAAGCAAGAGATGTTTATTTGGGGATGTGTGCATTACCTATTTGCATGTTTTATACAACAGATTTTATATGCAGGGCCCCTTTCTGCTCAACTGTAGCCAGCTCCTTCTTTTCCATTACCTTCTGGAACACTGTCATCTGGAAAGGAGCAGCTACACAGCCACAAGGCACTGTGACTCCTAGAAAGAATCAAGGATTTCTGCCGCAGGGAAGTTGGATAAGGATGAGCCCCAGAGAGGACACTGCTGGCCACTGGAGGAAAGCCCAGTGTAGGCAGGAGGCCAGAATGCGCCAACCGTAAGCAAAGTTTTTTCTTATCAGAAGAGGAAAGCTTGCGCTGAACTGCCCTATCAAGGAGAAGGCTGTCCCCAGCCGTCAGTAAATAGAGGGAAAAGGAATCCAAGAGGGCTTGCCACAGCTTTGTGGATATGAGTTAATGTTATTTATTCTGTAATAAAATTCAAGCGTATGTAAAGCTCTGAATTAAGCAACCTGGATATAGATAGAAATTTATAGAAGGCAGAAGAGTGTGCTTACGTTCACTAGATTTACTGAGCAAAAAGACAAGATGTCCAGCTAAATTTGAATTTCAGATAAACAACAGATATGCTTTTAGTATAAATATGCTCCATGAAATATTTGGAGTTTGTTTATCTGAAATTCAGGACATTCTGTATTTTATCTGGCAACCCTAAGTGTGATTAAACATGTAGGCTCTGGAATCATCCTGTGTGAGTGAGTTCAAATTCTAGTCCGGCCACTCATTCAGCTCTGTGACCTTGGTCATGTTACTTAACCTCTCGGAGCCCGAGTTTCTCTGACTATAAAATGAAAATAGCATTTACCTCATTGAGTTGTTGTGAAGATGAAATATGTAAAAATTCATAATGGTAATTAGACATAGTCAATGCTAAGAAACATATTCATTTGCTACTTTTGTAGGACACATAAATGGTTATTTACAACCCCCCAGTTTTTCTTGAGTTGACATTATGATTCCAGGTACTTTTTAAAGGTACTATTTTCATAGTACTTTCAATTTTGTTTACAACCAATTAAGTGAGGATAACTTTTAGAATCTATTGCATAAAGGAGCATGCAACCAGCATCTTACTGTCAGGCTTTCTGTTTCTTTGCCTGACACTTGGATCCAATCTTAAAGATGTCCTAAATGCCAAATTTCCACTAAGAAATTTGTATTAACTTTTCATGAAGTATCACTTGAGTATTTACTAGATGAAAGCCAGGAGCCAGTGCCAGCTCTAGAATGGGGTTGTGTAAGAATGGTATTTGCCATAATGGGATTTTGGTATTCTGTAGGTTCTTTAAGGGCCACCATCTTGTACAGATTCCAGTTCTTGCATATGGGATTCTTTTTTTTTTTTAAGATTTTATTTATTTGACAGCCAGAGATCACAAGTAGGCAGAGAGGCAGGCAGAGAGAGAGAGGGGGAAGCAGGCTCCCCACTGAGCAGAGAGCCCTATGCAGGGCTCTATCCCAGGATGCTGGGATCATGACCCGAGCCAAAGGCAGAGGCTTTAACCCACTGAGCCACCCTGGTGCCCCTGCATACAGGATTCTATTAGCATATAGTTAGGAAGCAGACAAAAGGAAACATGATGAAATGCAAAGAACAGTAGACCTTGTATCCCAAAAATCTGGTTCTACCACTCAACACAAGTCACCTTCATAGCACTTTGAAACATTTGCTTCCTCATTTATAAAATGAAAACATCAATATTACCTGAAAGGGCAAGAATTAAGTTAAACGAGATAATATAATGGACAATACAGTACTGGAAACAACAGCAGTGCCTGATAAATATTTGTTAACACTCGCTGGGTATGAGCTTGAACTCAGGACTCTGAGATTAAGACCTGAGCTGAGATCAAGAGTCAGATGCCTAACTGACTGAGCCACCCAAGTGGCCCTTGCTACCTTATATGGCTGAGCTAAAACAGTAACTCCTTGCTTTGTCCCTGTCTGCTTCTGGATGAGAACCAATAACTTCCAAACAATGACACAACCTAAGGGGAATTCAAGCAAGGACTGCATCTTTCCCATCGCCAGTAACTCCGCATGGGAGGGGGTGGGGGAGTGAGGGGTGTGGGAAGTGGGCAGTGGTGAGATAGGGAAAGGCCAGGGAAGGAGTTGGAAATTTCTCTTTAATTTAATAAATAAGTTGAGGAGTGCCTCGGTGGCTCAGTAGTTAAGCATCTGCCTTTGGCTCAGGTCATGATCCCAGGGTCCTGAAATCAAGCCCCACACCAGGCTCCCTGATCAGGGGGAAGCGTGCTTCTCCCTCCCCCACTACCCCTGCTTGTATTCCTTCTCTTGCTGTCTCTCTCTCTGTCAAATAAATAAATAAAATCTTTAAAAAAAAAATAAGTTGAACCAGATACCAATCTTTGTGTGTAAAAAATACTAGTTTGAGGCCAGAAAGTAGGAAACATGCTCCCAGTAAATTTATAATATTAATTTTGAGTTGCAGGAGCAAATCCCAAATTCAAACCAGATTCAGAAGTTGTGACCTCAGCTGTTCCAGAGTTTGTACTGATTAGGGTTGTTACAGATTAACCAGAGGTAGAAAGTATTAGGGGAAAAACCTAGGAGAGAAAAATAAAATTCATGAGACCATCCAAGCTCAGAGAATGAAATTTCCTGTCGGTGAGACTACAGTGAAGGAGTATAGAATTTTCTAAGGAGGAGTAAAGGGGTGAGCATTAGGGTTTTGCCAAGGGGAGTACCAAGGGAGTCAGTTGTTCTGGACTGGAAGGTCATTAAGGATGATACCAGGATGACGGTAAACCAGGGGGACAGAGCTGGTAGTTGTAGAATGAGCTCGATGACTATTTTGAAAGTCAGCTAATCAACATTTATATGTTAAGTATCAACTATGTGTTCATAGCTAAATATAAGCTTTCAGGGGTACAGTGACACGTGAAGCACAGACAGGTGAGACCTAAAGAGGAAGAAGATAAAAGGAAGGCTCTAGAACCAGCAGGTTAAAAAATCTTGAATGAAGGACGTCTGGGTGGCTCAGTCATTAAGCATCTGCCTTCAGCTCAGGTCCCGATCCTGGGGTTCTGGGATCAAGCCCCACATCGGGCTCCTTGCTCAGTGGGAAGCCTGCTTCTCCCTCTCCCCCTCCCCCATGTGTGCTCTCTCTCTCTCTCTCTCTCTCTCTCTCTCTGTGTGTCCGATAAATAAATAAAATCTTAAAAAAAAATGTTTTACTGACTAACAATTTGCTACCAAGGAACAGGATGCCTGACAAAATTCCTTAAGTGTCAGGTGGTGGGGGCTGGGGGAGGCATGACTGGAGGCCTTGCCTGAACTTTGCACTCCTTCGACGGCTTTTCCCTATCTCAAGGCCTTCCCTTGCCTCCTGTAGAACTGAAGTGAATGGTGCAAGGAAGGAAAAGCCAGAGCATGTGCAGCTCTGGACAGGCGTCTGAAACGAATCATCGTCTTGCTGCGGGTGGGGGGAGGTATAGGGTCCTGCCGCCCCTCTCTTCGCCCCCCGAACTGTAACTGCCAAAATGAACAGATTATCACAATCTCAGCCTCCACAAACTCTCCCTACTGCTCATTGGCTGACTTTAATGAGTTCCCAGGCCAATCTGTGATCTTACAATCGGCTCAGGTTCACCCCTGAGAGAAAGGGCTGTGAGTCTCGTCAGGGAAGCCAGCTCCCCAGAATGCAGATACACTGACAGGAAAGTAAAAATTCGAATGAATTCTCGTGGGTACTGTAAGGCCTTCCAGTTCCGTGATACCATTCAGCGCAAACATGTTAGGTGTTGGATGTCCCGAGGAGCCGTCAGGTGGCCAAAAGCTGGCTTGAGAACTACATTCATCTCCTTTTGTTCTCTCTTCACATTTCACAGCTTCCTCTGCTCTGCCTAAAAAGGAAAACTCACATCTTCGAGCTGTTACAATAAAACTATTGGCAGTGTGTAAAGTGAGAACAGAGCCTTGCCTTAATTTATGGCACCATGTAGATTTATTACACATCAGGGTAATAATAACACCACCACGACTTGCCGCCTGATAGTCTCTGATGCTCCAGTAGGAGTGCGGGGTGGGGTGGGGGGAGCGGCGCAGAGCTAGCGGGCCCCGGGGAGCCCCTGTATGGTGCTAGGCCCTCCGGGCATGCTCCTGACCCAATGCCACCAGATGAGGAGGCACATCTAGATGAGTTTCAAGACGGAATGCCGAGCTGGGGAGGAGATGTAGTGTTTGGACAGAACACCCTGGAGGCCATTTGCCAGGACTACGAGTCGTGTTTCCACAGTAGCTCACTACCAGCAGAGGAAGTGTCCCCAGCTACCTTCTTATATGTCAGAGGCTCCCCTACCTGAAATCTGAGGGCAACCCAGGCTGAGAACCTCTAGTGGGTATTTTACCTGCCTTTAGGTGGCACCACACTGAGAATCTGGGACCTTCCAAGTTAAATTTGTTCAGTGTCTGAGGAAGATATGTGGGGTTAAAGACAGTCACCCCTCAGGCCCAGGGGTCTCCTTCGGGGTGTTGGCCTCGCTTCTGGGTGCTTCTCTATCTGTTCATGGCTTCTGAGTTGGGGGTGGGGGGGGGGCGCCCAGTCCATCCTGGCTGCTTCCTGGGAAACTGCTCTGAGGAGCTCCAGCCCTCAGCCTGCCCACCGCGCCAGTGACATCCTCACAGAAGACAGCATTCATCAGAGGTGCCCTCCTGCTGCTCCACTCGCTCTGGAAGCCTCTCATTAGGGTTTCTAATTTTTAAGATAATGGGAACTTAATGGGGATTATTTTGATTTTCTCTCACCAGCCGCGGCTTTTGTCCCCGAAGCCCTGCTGCCCCCAGCTGTACTGCCTGAACAAATTGCATCCTGAGCAGGCAAAAGCCGAGGCCCAGGAGACTGCTGACATGACCTCAGAAACACACAATCCAATGCTATGGCCCAGTTTTCTTTGCTCCTAGGCCAAGACTTTTGCCCGTAACAGTATTTGGGTTTCTGGCCTTCTCGGCGACCACTTTGGACCCACCTGTATCTCCCCACCAATTTTTATAGGGAAATATCTTTAAAAATCATCAATGGACTAATCAGTTAAATAATTCTAAGCATTGGAGAGGCTCAGGCTCCTACTGCTCTTCTTCCTCTCCTTCCATGTTTTATAAAAATTGAAAATTTAGTCTGCCCACGATCTATTACCTGGCTGTACGCTAGGACAGAGATTTACTCTCCAAGGACCGTGCTGAAACTGAAAGGATTGGAAAATCACATATGCGTAACCCTCAGAATAATCAAATGACCTCAATAAATTTATTTTGAGACCATGAGGTCCTGGCGATCTGAAGACATTGTCCCTGTCCTCTGCCAAAGCTTTGGTTTTCTTCTCAGTAGACAAACTTGTTTGTTTTTGCATGGGTAGGTGGTGGCCAGTTGGGTAAATTGGCCCTTAGAGATTTTTATCCTGCCAAAACAATGGCAAAACCGTAAAAATGTGCAAGCCACCATGCTTAGCAGACCAACCGTGCCCAACACATTACAGAATAGGCTCATTTTGGGTGTCCCCTTTGCCCTGTAGCTTGCTAGCTATGACAACCACCCAGCAATTCCCAAATCTTGGAAATCACTTCTGTCCTGTGGTTACTGATTACTGGCAGGTAAGAAACCACGTCAGCCTTCTGTCTGAGGTTTAATGGAGTATTATCACTGCTAACTTGAACCTCTGTCAGTAGGTCTTCCTCTCACAACTAACCCCACGGCAAACCTCACAGCATGGAAACCAGAGTCAGAGAGGTTGAGTCACAGAACGAGATAAACATGGTCCGAGGTCTGTTCAGAGAGGCGACTGGTCTGGATGTTTCAAAGCACACTGCTCCTCACTTTTGACATAGGGCCCAAGATTGTTGCAACTAAACTTGTTTTAAGGCTAAGTTCATCAGACCGGGAACTCACTGCTCAACCATTTTGTGGAATGGTCATCCATGGGTTGGCCCAAAAGGAGGAAGAAGGAAAAGGATACCAAAGACAGCAAGCAACAATGCAAGATGGGAAGTAAGTAGGAACAGTGATGCTGAAAACAAGTCAAAAAATCAAAATGACTTAAGGGTAGAGGCTAAACGGTGGACACCCTGGCCCCTGGGGAACTGATTTTTGAGGGGAACCAGTGTGTACCAGGGACCCAAAGACGACTACGGATCCAAGCGCTGCATTGAGGGGGAACATGGAATAGAGAACAAGGCAGAGATTTCAGACCCATGAGAACCGACTTCTGACCCCAAATGTCTGGGGACATTCTGACAGTGTCCTGGAATGCAGACGGTGTGCAAAAATTCGGCTCGTTGGACCCTGATACTGACTGCTGTGGCAGTTTCCCTGTGGGGCACCAGGCACATGCTTCTTGGCTGTCCTCACCCGTCTGTAGGTGCTGACTTGGCTGATAGTCTCCACCACAGCCACCGGGCCTCTTCCCACTTCCTCCTCTTAGCGCTGCTCTTGTGAGCACAGCACCCAAGGCCTCCTCTCGCCTGCTTCCCCCTCTCTGACCCACACCCGAGCTTTGGGATGGCCGATTGCAAATGATCGTTGCCATCTTTTCCATTGTGCTCTCGAAGTTTGAGCGGAGCGGCAGCCAAGGGGCCCCGTAGCAAATAAACAGCCACATTTCCGAAATGAGCGTGAAAGAGAGCCCAGCTGAGAAAAGCAAAGGCAACTTTCAGGCCAAAAGCTGAGGAGAGTCTCAACCCTGCAAATTTTACTTGTTTTGTTAAAAAGAGAAGGCCAGAAAAGAACGAAGCTAGATACTCTCCCCTTAGTAGGCAGGCATGGAATGAAGATGAATCGAGAAGATAGATGTTCACTGTGTTTTAAATCGCAGTCCTCAACAGTTCAACTGGGAGGAGCGGGCTTTGTATTCCAACACAGCTGTTCACGCCCCCAGCTTGGAAGGAGTGAGGTGGAGGTATTTCACACAGGAAAAAAAAAAGATAATTGTTATCTAAAATGTTCTACCTTGACAAAAATGTAAAGTTCACTCGACCAGATAAAGGAACAGTCTGTCCCATCTTCACGGCTCTCCAGCTAACATCCTACGGCTCGCCTCAGCCCTACGAGGTAATTTCGTCACCTTTTATCTCAGAATACACGGTAAACACTCTTTAATCTCCACAGCATTCTGAAGTTGGTCAAGTCAGTCCCACTTAAGAGTGATGACAGGTGGGGTAGTAGGTAGCAATTTTCCTTTGCTATCATTACCCTTCCCACATGCTGGGAAACAGGCATGGAAGGCTTCCAGGTTCTGGGCCAGATCAGTGGTAGTCCAGGAACCCAGCACTGGCTACCTCTGTCCTCTCCGGGACGTGGCTTCTGGACACAGCACCTGGTACTTTTCCATGTCAGGTGCTGCGTGTGTCGGCAGCTAAGATGACTCTTGTCCCCGGTGTCCCGGGTTTTTGGCCTCTGCTCCACGTCAGAAAAATCCTCCCGTGGTTGAAGAATATGGAGCAGGTGGGAAAATAGGGTGAAGCGCTGGTGAGTTTGGTGGTTGGGTGCTTGAATGGATCCAAGCAGGGACAAAGGGCTCTATGACTGTGAATTCATGCAGCTGGAGGGGACTAGTGGCCCACTCAGCTTTGTCCTTAAACTCTTGGAAGAAGCTAGCAGGCCATGCATGACCTCCTCCCTTGATAAGGAAGCATCATGGTGCTGAGGTCGAGACTGACCCCTGGCCTCACCTGTCCAGGCCTCTTGGGTTTGTGCACATCCTGCAGAATTTGGGAGGGGCCATACTGGGGTAGATTTTCTTGAGGCCTTATTTGTTTCCACCTTAATGGAGAGACACAGGACACTTTTGCTGAGGTTAATCAGGATGATCTTAGCGTAGCTAGATAAATTCAGTATCAGCTGGACTTGGATTTTTTTTTTTTTTAAGTACTGGAAGAGAAAGGTGGACAATTTTCACCAGATTAGAGAAGATTAGAAGCATGGGTGCTTGTTTCCTCCCATCTTCATGATCTCTTGCCGCAGAAAAGTGGGAGGGAAATAAACTGACACATTATTTGATGACTGCCCCCTCCCCACGCAGTAGGCTGACTCCGTATCTCAGCAGGAAGTGGAGGAAGAGGAAGTGGGAACTGACATTGAATGCCAGCTCTATGCTGGTCACTTTACAGAAATCATTTCATTCTCCCTCACAGTAGCCTACTATGTAGCTATTATTAGCCCCATATTGTTAAAAATTTGTTTAATTTAAATTCAATTAATTAACATATAGTATATTATTAGTTTTGGAGGTAGAATTTAGTGATTCATCAATTGCAGAAAACACCCAGTGCTCATTCTATCAAGTGCCCTCCTTTTTGCTTTTTTAAAAAAAGATTTTATTTCTTTATTTGATAGATAGAGAGAACAAGTAGGCAGAGTGGCAGGCAGAGGAAGAGAGAAAAGCAGGCTCCCGACCAAGAAGGGAGACTGACTCGGGGTTCCATCCCACGGCCTGGGATCATGACCTGAGCCGAAAGCAGATGCTTAAAGGACCGAGCCACCCAGGTGCCCCTCAAATGCCTTCCATAATGCCTATCACCCAGCTACCCATCCCCCAACCCTACCCCCCTATTTTTAAAGACAACTCTCTTCCGCTCTTGTTAGAAAGCCAAGAGACCAACATTTAAAACCCAGCATTTAAAACTGACTCCACATTCCTTCTGTGAGTATGGTTGTCTTGCTGATGCGCCCATTTTGAATGAAGACTGGCCTGGTCCTGAACTCAGCCTTTAGCAGGAAAAGGACAGTCATCCTATACCCTCTTCTGACACAATAGGGTTATCAGAACGTCCAATGACATGAATGGTCTGGATGTCAAACTCATTTTGAAACCCTCTTTCACTGAAGGGTCTCAATGAACACCTTTTTTTCCAGGGTGTGGGCTTCAGGTCCCTGCAAAGGTCATTGGCCTATGGAGGGAGATAGTCTACGACTTGTTTATTGAAAAAACCTCTTAGAGTTTACCCACATCATTTGTCAATAAAGTTAGGGATACCCTAAACTAGAACCTTCAAAAGAAGAACCTTCAAAATCATACTAGTTTTACCCTTGCCAGAAAATAATCATCGCCAAATTGAATGAGGACCTACTCTGTGCCAAGAACTGTTCTTTAGGCTTTATATGTGTTGTTTATTTCTCTAACAATCCTATGAGGAAGGCACTATTAGTTTTTCCATTCTACAGATGAAAGTACACATGCAAGGTATTCAGAGAGGTTAAGTAACTGGCCCAAGGTTACACAGGAAGGAAGTGACAAAACTGGGATTTGAACTTCCCAACCTGGGGGTCTATCAACTACACTTTCTGCTGCCTATCATCAGAGAAGATGGACAGAGATAGGAAGGCTCATTCTGGTACCTGGAGAAGAAGAGACTTTCTTTCACATTTTCCATGTGTAGAGTAACAGCAAACTTCTTGCACAAAGAGCACTAGGTCCCTTTACCCCCTAGATGTGTTAACCCTCAAGAGGCCTACTGAGGCTAACTCCTCAGCCTCTCATGACAGCTTTGCTCCTCTCTTTCCTCCTCCTCAGGGGGGTCTTCATCACCTTCCTCTTGTGA